>KK899683.1:121403-134128 GCA_000696445.1 Aquilaria agallochum | reverse complement strand
TGGCAGCCGGGAGGGTAGACGGCTAGCGGAGGAAACGGACGGGAAGGTGGACACGGCGGAGGATGGAGGGAGGTGCTGCGAAGGCGGGGAAGAAGGAAAACGGCCGAAACAGGAGAGAGGAGGAAGGAAAGAGAGAACTTGACGGAGATAGAAAGAAAAGTTCAGGTTTTCTGGAAAGGAAGGGAAGAAGCTCGGGGACCTAAGCTACAGTTTTTCCCTTTTTTGGTTTTTGAACTCTAATCTTATTTTTTTTTTTTATTCACATATTTCGACCCCTATTTATAGGGTAAGAAGCACTGGATCCCTTTAATTAAAAATAAATTTGAAATTAAATTAAAAACAGACTTATCTCTTATTTTGGTAAAATGAAAGTTTTAGTCCTTCACGTGTTTTTGACTTCTGACATGTTCCTGAGACTTCTGATTGGGACAAATTTATCTTTTTCTGTCAATTTGGGCCAAAACCGTCTGTTTGGCCCAAAAATGACTTGAGAAATTACCAAATCCTCCTAGAATTTTCCAGATTTTGTCAAATTTTCCCAAATTTTCTCAATTTTGTCATTTTCACCCCAAAATTTTCATTTTTTGTTAATTTTTTTTTTCAAAAGTTTCCTTTTACATAGTATAGACACACATAGATATATATATATATATATATATATATATATATATTATTTTAAAACTAACCCTATAAAACAAAATGCCCCCATAAGCTATTTAATTAATTTTTTTTAATGATAATTAATTAATTAATCTTCTTTATTTATTTTTTTAAGGGTCGGACGAAATTGGGTGTCAACAGCTGCCCCCCTTTGCATGCTTCATGGGACATGACGCATGCAAAGTCGTTGCCAAATTTAGTCTGACTTAACTAGGCCTTGAGAACCTTCTCGCCGCCTAAACCCTAAGGAGAAAAACATTTTTCTCCTCCTTTTTGAGATTAAGGAACTTTCCTCATTACCTCTATGACAGGAACTCTTCTATTGTTGAAGAAAAATTGACTGTGATTGATTTTTGAGGTTAAGGGTCTTACCTTAGAACCTCTACGATAGGAAGGCTCCTATCGTTGAAAGAAAATTGATTGGTTGATTTCGAGGTTAAGATTCTATCCTTAGAACCTCGGCGATAGGAGCAGTCCTACCGTTGAAGGAAAATTGATTGATTTCGAGGCAAAGGTTCCATCCTTAAAACCTCGGCGATAGGAAGGCTCCTATCGTTGAAGGAAAATTGATTGATTTCGAGGCAAAGGTTCCATCCTTAAAACCTCGGCGATAGGAAGGCTCCTATCGTTGAAGGAAAATTGATTGATTTTGAGGCAAAGGTTCCATCCTTAGAACCTCGGCGATAGGAAGGCTCCTATCGTTAAAGGAAAATTGATTGATTGATTTCGAGGTTAAGGTTCCATCCTTAGAACCTCGGCGATAGGAAGGCTCCTATCATTGAAGGAAAATTGATTGATTTCGAGGCAAAGGTATAGGAAGGCTCCTATCATTGAAGGAAAATTGATTGATTTCGAGGGAAAGGTTCCATCCTTAAAACCTTGGCGATAGAAAGGCTCCTATCGTTCAAGGAAAATTGATTGATTTTGAGGCAAAGGTTCCATCCTTAAAACCTCGGCGATAGGAAGGCTCCTATCATTAAAGGAAAATTGATTGATTTTGAGGCAAAGGTTCCATCCTTAAAACCTCGGCGATAGGAAGGCTCCTATCGTTAAAGGAAAATTGATTGATTGATTTCGAGGTTAAGGTTCCATCCTTAGAACCTCGGAGATAGGAAGGCTCCTATCGTTGAAGGAAAATTGATTGATTTTGAGGCAAAGTTTCCATCCTTAAAACCTCGGTGATAGGAAGGCTCCTACCGTTGAAGAAAATTGATTGATTGATTTTGAGGAAAAACTCTTTTCTCCTTTTTGAGTACCTCAAGTAAAATTTGTATGAAGGCAATCGAAGTTGGAATGATTTCTTTGAAAGTGTGAATTTTCATAATAAGCGAGTGCAAAAATTTAAACTTTCATATGATGAGTGAATCTTAATGATGTGAAATAAAACAGACAAATTATGTAAGGGTACGGATGTTTTGGAATTAATATCCAAGGTTTCATCTAATACTTTCTTTAGAAAATATATATTCCCTTGTGAGATATGTCATCCAAATAAGGTTGAAGCTTAGCTACCCCAAAATGTCATGACTAGTGGACCTAATAGGATGCGTCTCAAGAGTAAGAAAATTACTCCTTACTCAGCCATTCCAAACTAAAGGCTTTGTCCTATGGTTTTAATATCAGCATGCACAAAACTACGCTACAAAATAAAAACAAAATGAAAGAAGAAATACCCAGAAAAGAAAAACTGAAACACGAAAGAAGATGCTGATAACAAAACTAAAGGACAAGTAGAACAAATCAGATCGCTTCTTCTTCCACAATGGTTCAACAGGCCGGGTAAAGGATAGTTATGGGACGGAACTGGTTGGGAAAGACTGTCGTGTCCAGTCTATCTGGATCATCGCTGGATCTGGTTCAGGAATGAAAGCTTCCATTTTGTCTAACAATGCGTCAGCAGTTGATGCAGATATCAAGATTCGTCGTGCTGCCTTAGAGATAAATTTCTGCTTCACAGCACGATTCATAAAAGATAACAGACCTGCAAAGAAATAGTTAACATTCAACAGCCCAATGGGTTTCTAGTGCAAATTAAGTTGTGCCATGGAAGCGATTTGGAAGACTTCTCCTAATGTGCCAAAACCGCCGGGTAGAGCAATAAAAGCATCAGCATTTAAAAGCATTTGTAGGACACGCTCTTGCAGATTTTTGACCACTAGCTCTTCTCCGATCGTGCCCCCAGAAACAAACTTCAAAGGTCCTGGGATAATGCCTAGAACTTGACTTCCTCCTAAAGATGCTACTGATGCTACGCCTCCCATTAATCCGACACTACCTCCTCCATAAATTAAATGTATTTTACGCTCAGCTAATACTCTACCCAAATGGTTGGCTGCCTTTAAGTACTCTTCATCTTTTCCAGGAAAAGCCCCAGAAAATACACAAATACTTTGGAATTTACTAATTGAGGTTCTTTCCATTTCTATCCTTACCCGTGTGAGAAAAGAAGAAAAGAGGATATATTTATAGAGATGAAGAGATAAAGCAATAATTTTATTTTCAAGAGTGGATACATTATTGTCGGAAATGGAGAAAATTTTCAAAAATGGCAGCTATACACAGTAGTCATGACTATGACTCATGTCAGGAGTGGGTACATTATTGTCAAAAGGGGAGAAAAATTTTCAAAATAGCTGCTAGCATGTACAGTAGTCGCTATTTTAGGTTACGTCAGGAGTAGGTACGTGATTGTCGGAAGAGAAGGAAAATTTCCAAAATGGCTGCTAGCATGATTGTCGGAAGGAAAATTTTCAAAAGCGACAGCTAGCATGTATAGTAGTCGTGACTGTGGCTCACGTCAGCAGTAGGTACATTATTTTTAGAAGAGAAGGAAAATTTTGAAAAACGACAACTAGCCTGTACAGTAGTCATGATCGTAGTTCACGTTTTCTACTGGTTTTACGTCCAGGGACGGCTTCAATGCCTTTTATGAATTGGGGATTTGCTTCCCATCCAGTTTTCTCGTAAACTGGCAAACAGGGTCATTAAAAGTCAGATTTCCAAGATTGTAACGATCCTATTCTTTACGGAAAGTCCACCATAAATCCATAATTTCCCATTGCACTATTTCACAAGAATGTGTTTCAAAAGTTAATAGGATATCATCCAAAGATTCCTTACGCGGGCCATTCTTGATGAATTTTCTTTTATCTTCACGATTTCTGGTGATCATCCCTAAAGAATGACATTTAGTATCGCAATTCCATCATCCACATTTATGACAGACACCTAGCCTCTTTGCTCTTCGCTTTTTGGCGTAAGCGCTTTTACCTAAGCCGGGCATACGGGGCACAAATGCGTCTCAAACTTCACCAGCCGAGCGGACCTTAGCTTCAATTAAGCACCGCACATTGTCAGGAATGCCCTTGTGTATAAAAACTCTGAATCTTTCACATCTGGCTTGGTAGACCTTTTTAAGAACATTTGTTGGGAGGGAAGGAAAATACTTTCGCAGGGCAGAAAAAGAAGACTCCATTGATGGAGGAGGAATTTGAGAAGAAAGGAAGAAATCAGTTATTGTGAGAAACTAAAACAACCAACTATGAGAGTCACGGACTACCGCATCCGCTGCTTAATCTGGAAAGAAGAACATGTATTTATAGCGATGAAAGGATAGCGTGTTAATTACGCTTACGAGAGCAAGTACATTATTGTCAAAAGAAAAGGTAAATTTTTCTAAAATGATGGTTTATGTACAGTAATTGTGACTGTGACTCATATCTTCCACTGGTTTCACGTTTAGTAACGGCTTTCAATGCCTTTTATGAATCGGGGATTTGCTTCCCATCCAGTTTTCTTACAAACTGGCAAATAGGGTCGTTTAGAGTCAGATTCCCAAGACTGTAACGCTCTCGTTCTTCATGAAAAATACTCCATAAACCAAGAAGTTCGCGTTGCACTGACCCACAAGAATGCGTCTCAAGAGTCAATTGGATGTCATCCAACGAATCCTTACTCAGGCGATTCTTGATGAATCGTATTTTATCTTCTCGATTATCAAAGATCATTCCTAAAGAACGACATTTAGTATGACAAGTCTATCGACCACATTTTTGACAGACTTGTAACCTTTTTGCTCTTCGCTTTTTGGAATAAGAGCTTTTGCCCATACCAGGCATGTGAGACACAAATGCATCCGGGACTTCACCTGCCAGACGAACTTTGGCTTTGATTAACCACTGGACATCTTCAGGGATTCTGTTGTGCATCAAAACTCTTAAACGTTCACAGCGAACTTGGTAGATCTTTCTAAGAGTGTTCATTGGGAGAGAAGGAATGTATTTTCGCAAGGCAGAAAGAGTAGGATCCATTTTCTAGAAGGAAATAAAGAGGTGAGGAAGGAATCAGTTATTATGGGCAACTGAGAGAACCGACTTGAGAGTCACGGAGTACCGTATCCGCCATTTAACCGGAAAGATGGATCCTACTTTTTGACGATATTTTGATATCTGTCACCTTTGATATTCCGTCAATCTTTTCCATGTGAGCAAAGCCTCGATCCCATTGCCTACTTTTTGACAAATTGTCAACGACAATATTTCTTAACGTCTATCTGATCCTTGACTTATAGATATCTCTTATCTTGGATACTACCATGCTGACGTCAATCCTGTCTTTCCGGGTGTAGCCTCGATTTTCGAATCATTTGTCAGGCTTTTGACATATTGTCTACCTTATCCTTGAATTCATGATGGGGCTGGGTCCAGCGTATTAGCTGTGCATCCAGTGATAGACTGATAAGAGCTGATGTCGTTGAGATCTCAGCTTATACTGCTGTAATTGTACCACAAATATGCTTCCCATTTGATCCCTGTTATATAAAGGTCATGCATGCATGATGTGAAATGTTGAATGCAGAGTATGTGGAACTGATAACTCTTTTTTTGATTTGATGATTTTTTTTTTCTTTTTGGGATAGATCTAGTTCTTTATGTCTTTGCTTTACTGGATCTTTTTTGTGATTGCCTTCTCAGACTACCATTGAATCTCTTTATGCTTCCTAGATCTTGTTCGTTGCCTCAAAAGCTCGATTCTTTTCAAAACCCCTTCAAAGAAGTTTTTGTTGACTTGGTCTCAATTTCCTTAACATTTTTCCGTATCATACTTTATGCCTTTTCTGGATAGTAATCCTTGTTGAAACATTCGTGAGTATGCTTCGTACTTGTTGACATGATTATGCTTCTATTTTCATTTGTAAGACTCTTGAAGTAATCATTCGGGCAATCATCAAGGTCATCTCCCGACGATTTGTTACTCGTTTTTCCTGTTAGCCATTGTTTTGTGCTATTCGCAAAGCAGGACCTTGATCTTACCTGTTGTAATTCATAAAGCTTATCAAAGTAATCTACGGTCTTTGCTTTTTCTAAGTTTCAATTATTACTATCCTTCCTTCAAAAGTTACAATTTATTGCACACCTGAGATCCGAAAGAATATGAGAGTTGAAGAAAAAGAGCTAGAGAGAAGTGACTTTTCATTTTTTTTGGAGATGGAAATATAATATTTAAAAGTGAGATCAGAAGAAAGGGAGCTAGAGAGAATTGGCATTTTTTTTTTATTTATGCATAAGGAAGTATAAATGTTGGTGGTACAGACAAAGAACAAGGAATGTTTGAGAGAAGAACACCTTCTTTGACAAGTTTGATCAAACAAGCTTTGGCAATCCTGTATTCACTTCTTCCTTTCTGTCTGAAAACTTCATCATTATGCAAAATATTTCTTTACTGAATCTGAGTTTACTGGTTTTGGCAGCTCTCATCCATCCATTTCTGTCAGAATTAGAGCCCCTCCTTAAAAGGCTTTCTTCACCACATATGGCCCATCATAATTTGGTGTCCATTTTCCTCTAGAATCGTGCTGAATGGGTAGAATTTTCTTGAGCACTATGTCACCTTCATGAAATTGCCGTGGGCGAACCTTTTTATTGTAGGCGCGAATCATCCTTCTTTGATAAAGTTGCCCATGGCATAGGGCGGTCGTTCTTCTTTCATCAATTAGGTTTAATTACTCATATCTAGCTTTGACCCATTCCGCTTCTTTCAATTGGGTATCCATTAGTACCCTTAATGAAGGAATCTCAACTTCAATGGGCAATACGGCCTCCATACCATATAGCAGAGAAAAAGGCATTGCTCCAGTAGAAGTACGAGTAGAAATTCTGTAAGCATGTATTGCGAAAAGCAACATCTCATGCCAATCCTTGTAAGTGACAGTCATTTTTTCAATAATTCTCTTAATATTTTTATTGGCCGCTTCTACTACACCATTCATCATCGGTCGATAGGGTGCTGAATTGAGATGCTTGATCTTGAATTGCCGACATAAAGTCGGTATCATTGCATTATTCAAGTTTGTGGCATTGTCTGAGATGATACATTCTGGCAACCCATAGCGACAAATGATTTCCCTCTTAATGAATCGGCATACCACTTTTTGTGTTACATTTGCATATGACATAGCTTCTATCCATTTGGTGAAGTAGTCTATCGCCACTAGAATGAATTTGTGGCCATTAGAAGCTTTGGGGGTAATTGCTCCGATGACATCAATTCCCCACATAGCAAAAGGCCAAGGTATTGCTGTTACATTAAGAGGAGCAGGTGGAGCCTGGATCTTATTGGCATATATTTGGCACTTATGACATTTTCTCACGTGATTGATGCAATCACTTTCTAATGTGAGCCAATAGTAGCCAGCCCTCATTATTTGTCTTGCCATTGTATGACCATTCGTGTGTGCTCCACACATTCCAGCATGAACTTCTTCCATGATCTTTTGTGCTTCATGAGCATCTACACAACGAAGTAGCATCGAGTCTGAGGTTTTCTTGTAAAGTATGTCTAGGTTTAGAAGAAAACCCATTGACAACCTTTGTAAAAATTTCTTGTCATTTTCTGATGCTTCTGGTGGATATACTCGTTCTTGGAGGTATCTCTTGATATCATGATACCAAGGTTTCCCATCCAACTCTTCCTCCACGCTCATGCAATAAGCTAGGTAATCTAGTATTTTCATTTCGAAAACAGGAGTATGCTCAGGGTCACTTATCTTGTACATGGCAGCTAAGGTAGCTAAGGCATCCGAAATTTGATTATTTTCCCTTGGGAGATGATGGAAACTTATACTGTTAAATTTTCCCGCTAAGTCCAGTATGAGCTTTTGGTAACGGATCAATTTTGAATCCCTTGTCTCCCATTCTCCATTGATTTGGTATATGACTAATGCGGAATCCCCATAGACTCGGAGATCTCATACTTTCAAATCCAGTGCCATTTGGAGTCCCATAGCACATGCCTCATATTCTACTATATTGTTGGTGCAAGGAAATGTAATTTTTGCTGTGAGAGAGAACTGTTTTCTGCTTGGAGAGATGAGTATAGCTCCAATCCCTTGTCCCAAAGCATTAGATGCTCCATCGAATGCCATTTTCCATGTTTCATCATCTTCAGAGACTTCCTGTTCTATTGTCATTATATCTCCATCAGGAAAGTCCATTCTCATCGGCTCATAATCATCCAATACTCTATCAGCCAGATATTCGGCAATCACACTTCCTTTTACAGCCTTTTGGGTGACATACTGTACGTCGTATTCAGACAACAGCATTTGCCATTTTGCGATCCTGCCTGATAAAGCGGGTTTCTCAAAAATGTACTTAATGGGATCAGTCTTGGAGATCAGCAATGTGGTGTTGTTGAGCATGTAGTGTCGTAGTCGGTGTGCTACCCATGCAAAGGCACAACAGGACTTTTCTACTATTGAGTATTTCGCTTCATATATGGTAAGCTTCTTGCTCAAATAGTAAATTGCATGCTCTTTCTTGCCTGTCTCATCACGTTGACCTAATACGGATCCTAATGAAGAATCCGGTATGGATAAATATATAATCAATGGTTCTCTAGATCGAGGTGGTACCAAAACTGGTGGATTTGATAGATATTGCTTGATTTTCTCAAACGCCAGTTGGCATTCGCTATTTCACTCGATCGGATTGTTTTTCTTTAGCGATTTGAAAAGAGGTTCGCACTTGGACGTCAATTGTGATATGAACCTTGCTATGAAGTTGATTCTGCCCAGAAAGCTTCTTACTTGTTTTGGAGTCTTTGGGGGTTGCATTTCTTGTATCGCCTTGGCTTTACTCGGGTCAACTCGAATCCCGTCCTTGCTTACCATGAAACCCAACAACTTTCCTGAAGAGGCTCCAAAGATACACTTGGCAGGATTCAATTTTAGTTGATACCTGCGAAGTCTATTGAATAGTTTTCTTAGTACATTTAGATGCCCCCCAGCAGTGAAAGTTTTGGCGATCATATCATCTACATATACTTCAATTTCTTTATGCATCATATCATGGAATAGGGCATCCATGGCTCTTTGATATGTAGCACCAGCATTCTTTAGCCCAAAGGGCATCACTTTATAGTAGAAGGTACCCCAAAGGGTAATAAAAGCAGTTTTTATCATATCATCTAGATCGAGTTTGATTTGATTGTACCCAGAAAAGCCATCCATGAAGGAAAAGTAGGAGTTTCCTGCGGTATTATCCACCAACGTATCAATGTGAGGGAGTGGGAGGTTATCTTTAGGGCTGGCCTCGTTCAAGGGCCGGTAGTCCTGACAAACTCTTAGCTTCCTACTCTCTTTCTTTTCAACTGGGACTATGTTGACAACCCATTCTGTATATTCAGCAACCCCAAGGAATCCAGCATCCCATAGCTTTTGAATTTCATCTTTTACTCTCAAGATTAGATCTGGCTTTAATCTTCCTAACTTCTGTCTGACAGGCTTCGCCCCAGGTTTTAATGGTATTTTGTGTAGTACTATGTCCGAGCTTAAGCCGGGCATATCTTGATATGACCAAGCAAATACGTCCACATATTCCTTCAATAAGTGGATTAGTTCTTCTTTCTCTTCAGGAGGAAATAGAGTGCCAATCTTAACTTCTTTTACATTCTGACTGTCTCCCAAGTTGAATGTCTCAGTTGGTTCCTGACTTGTTGCTCTTTCTTTTTCATCTTGCTCGATCATTTTTAATAACTCAGGAGATATTTGAAGATCTTCGTCATCCGAGTCAGCAGTGTTTACAGGATTATCAAAGTTTATTCTTTCATTGTCATCAAAGAGAGTTTCAGGTCTGCATTAGCCAGAGAGAAAAGAAAGAAGAGAAAATAGCGAGAATGAGATGGATGCAAATTGGTGCTTTATTTATAATGTGCATAAACCACAACTTTATTGGAATGAAAAGCAATAACTAAAAGGTTCACTTAAGCAAAGACTACACCCTATTGATTGAACCTTTCTTTAGGAGGTTTTTACTATTAAATTACTTTGAAAAGCTCTCGATTACGACAGGCAGTTCTATCGCCTCCCAATTGTTAAGCACATCCCGTGGGCTACAAGGTTGAATGAGCTCCTCATCTTCAGGTGAATCACTGATTATTGCTTGAATAGAAAGACTTTCAAAAGGCATGTTGATGTTGATGGTCAGCGCGCCTTCATTGTCATTTTTCGGAATTAAGCCACCACTCACGAATGTTTTAGTGATTTCAGGGATATCCAGATTTCTTTCCTGTAGAGGATGCCCTGTTAATCGTGCAATCCTCTTTTCTCTCTTGTCAACTATCACTTTCATTTTGTCTTGCTTTTTCGGTGTGAAACCTAGGCCATATTTCCCTTCATTTGCAAGGATTTTCAATGGCTCTGGTATTCCTTGTAAATCTTGCCCCAGACCTAACCCCGGTGAGTATCCTCCTTTCATCATGAGTTTTGCGATCATGCGACTTGTTTTGGAGATGCTTGGCACGGGTTTTTCTCTATATTCACCGACATAGGTAGCATTAACAATTTCAAAAGACCTGAAAAAGCAATCAGGTACATCTTCATTGACCTCAACATATTGAGCATCCGCAGGTCTAGATAGCAGAATGTCTTCTTCAGCAAAGACCGTGATTAACTTTCCTTCAATGATGAATTTCATTTTTTGGTGTAATGAAGAGGGAATCGCCCCAGCCATATGGATCCATGGTCTTCCCAACAGACAAGTATAAGATGGGTTAATGTCCATAACTTGGAATGTGATGTGGAAGAGACAGGGACCAATCCCTATTGGTAGCTCTATTTCTCCAACAACATCTCTCTTTGTCCCATCAAATGCTCGAACGACGATATGACTGTTGTTGAGGTATGATGGGTCTATACCAAGCTTGTGTAAGGTTTCAAGTGGCATTACATTTAGAGCTGACTCATTATCGATAAGAACTCTAGCCATAATTCGATCTTTGTGCTTAACCAAAATATGTAGAGCCTTAGAGTGACCTCTTCCTTCTACTGGTATCTCATCATTAGTGAATGTGATGAGATTTTGTGCCGCTATGTTGTTGACGAGGTGATCAAAATTATTCAAAGAGATATCTTGCTCCACATAGGCCTTGTTTAAGACTTTAAGGAGGGTTTCTCGATGAGTGTCAGAACTTAAGAGTAGTGAAAGTATGGAAATCTTTGCTGGTAGGCGGTTTAACTGCTCCACGATGCTATATTCGCTTTGCTTTATGAGTTTGAGAAACTCACCAGCTTGTTCATCTGTTACAGCTCGAGGTAGCCCTTGTTCTTCTGATGTATTTGTGCTAATAGGCCCGTTTGTTGGGTCTGTGATACTCTTATTTTGTTGGAGCTTGTCCATCTGCTCCTGCGAATAACATCTACCACTTCTAGTCATACTTCCAACCTCTAACGGAGTTGGTGTCATGTTGGAAGTATAATCATACTTCCATAGAACAACTTTGTCTGATTTGTAGGGGAATGGCCTCGAGACTTGAATTCTTAAAGGCTTAAGAGTAGTTTTTGAAATTGGTATGACTAGTGGTCTTGGCATAGCATTGACTTCTTGTTCTTTAATGATCACATTCACATCATCGTCTCTATCTGACATAAAAATGATGAGTTGGGATGAGTCTATGAGTCTTTGTAGATTTTCACGGAATTCTGAGCATTCCTAGATAGAATGATTCTTACTGTCATGAAAATCGCACCATTCCTCCTCTTCGACTTCTTCATGTTTAAGAGAAGACTTCCGAATGATGACCCCTTCTTTCAGAAGGCATGAATATACATGTTTAAGGGGGGTTATGATATCGTTGACTGACTTCTTTATCAGTCGGTGTTCCTCTATCATATTAATTGGTTTAGCTTGATTAGGCGGCAAGGGATTGTGAGTGACATTTGGTTCATCAGAAAAGTCCAACCACTTTGATTCAATTAATTGTTGGACTTTACGTTTCAATGCTATGCAATTTTCTAAGCCATGGCCTGCAACGCCCTCATGATATGGACAAGTTATGTTGGGGTCATACCACCTTGGGTATGGGGGTTCCAATGGCCTTGTAAGAATTGGGCGAATAAGTTGACTTTCGATGAGTTTTGGATACAACTCAGTGTAAGTCATGGGAATTGGCGCAAAAACTTCTCTTGGTCTCTGTGCAGGTATTGGAGGGGTCGGAACAGGTGGCCGTAACTGATTAGGCCTGTTGAGAGGATAATTGTTGGGCCTATTGGGAAGATAATCATTGGGCCTATTGGTAGAATAGGATAGGCGAGGCCCAGTAGCCATAGTACCCACGAGGGGAATTCCTCTTCCACGTCCTATTTGTTGTACTTCTTCATCTTTTCTTCTGGATGGTCCTCCTCTTTTCATAGCATCATTAAAGGACTCGGTGATTTTTCCGGTTCTAATCCCATACTCAATTCGTTCTCCAGACATGGTAACGTCTGAGAAATTGGTTGCCAAATTGCCAACGAGTTTGTCATAATATGGATACTTTAGTGTTTGAACAAATAAAGTAACCATTTCTCTTTCCGTCATGGGTGGCTGAACTTGTGCAGCTAAGTCCCTCCACCTTTGAGCGTATTCCTTGAAGGTTTCTTGCTTTTTCTTCTCCATATTTTGGAGAGTTTGGCGATCCGGGGCCAAGTCCATAACATGTTTGTAATTGCTGATGAAGGCCTGAGCAAGGTCATTCCATGTTTTAATGTTTCTTGGACCTTGACTTAGATACCACTGTAATGCTGATTT
>KK899683.1:97873-113800 GCA_000696445.1 Aquilaria agallochum | reverse complement strand
ATATATATATATATATATATATATATATATATATATATATATATAAGTATTATTTTAAAACTAACCCTATAAAACAAAATGCCCCCATAAGCTATTTAATTAAATTTTTTTAATGATAATTAATTAATTAATCTTCTTTATTTATTTATTTATTTATTTTAAGGGTCGGACGAAATTGGGTGTCAACAATTGGTAAAAATTATGTTTTCCATATAGTCCTAATAAACTGCATCTCATTCTTCAAAGTTCTTTGTAATCCTAGCACTAATATAAAAAATACTACTATTTTGAACGTTAAAGTTACCATGCATAGCTATTGGCTCCTTGGGTGCCTAGCCCGTTAAAGCAAAAAATACACAAGGACTTTGATAGGTGCATTTATGACTCCTAAGGATTTGACCCTTCCTTGGCCTTTCTTTTTCCTATTCCATGGGCACTCCTTAGCTTAATGCTCAGGTTTGTGACAATAATTGCACAAGTCAATCCATAGGGTGCAACATTTGTTACCATGGAATTTTTGACATTTTGGGCGGCAACCATTCTTGTTCTTATGGCCTTTCTTGGAGGGACCTTGGCCTCTTTCTAGGTTAAGTCTCTTGTCCGATAACATCGGATGCCCTGAGACCATTGGATGAATGGCTTTGTCCTTGGTTTTGCCTTTGAAAATTCTTTTTCTAAAGCTAAGGCCTTTTGAATGGCCTCGTGATAGGTTCAAACGCGCACAAACTACCAATGAGCTCATTAACTCCACCTTACATCCACAAACAAATTTCTTTGCCTCTAGTTCATAATTCCTAGCTATATGAGGAGCATATAAAAAAAGTCAGTTAAATTTTCTCTTAAGCTCATGGAGCATCATACTTCTTTAGACCAACTCATTAAATTTTATCCTCTTTTGATCTTAGGTAGCCTGATTATTAAATTTATTTTAAAATTCCTTCTCACATTTTGCCTAATCAAGTTCCTTCGACCTTTGCTAGGGCCTACCCCTATTATAGGACTTGAGCTTCCCAATGACATCCTTCCATAATAAGAATGCCTTGCCATCCAAGAAGAAATGTACAAAATCCATCTTGGCCTTGTCATCCAACTTCATTTTCTAGAAAATATTGTTCAATACAACCATCCTTGGATCACATCAAAATCACCAGTGCCATTAAACTTAGGTTTGTTAAGGTCTTGGCATATCGAGACATTCCTCATGTGGTCTAAAATAATAGGTCTCTTCTTTATCCTACAAGATTGAATATCTTCCTCATCCTCATCTTCGCTATTGTCCTTATTCTCCAGTTGAACATGCTCATGCACTTGCACTTGGGGTAATGGATTTCTTGCCTGATCTTGGTGCATTAGTAGCCTTGGTGTACTTTGGCCTACACACATTAAGGTCCTTCAAGGTCTCCCCTCCATTTTGTAGGATGAGCATGCTCTTCAAGCAGGATAGTGATACCATGTAGTATCCGATGGATGGAATCATAGAGCCTACATAAAGCTACCACTTCTTTCTTGTCAGGTCACTAGTTCCTTTAACAAGAAACTATCCTCGGTATTAGCACCATACTGAGTGTTCACCATGATACCTATAACTTAAGCCAAAAGACCACTTCTAGAGCAAGTTTTAAGTAGTACTAACTACTCTTAGTAGAAGAAACACTTATATCTTAGTTCACTTATTGCCTCTACTAGAACGATTTACCTGCTATGATATCAAACTATGACAAAATAAGGTCCCAATACCCTTAATTTATTAGCTTGTAAGCTTTTGGGACTATGATCCCATTTAGTTACTATTGGCTAACTGTTACTAATAGGTCGATTAAAAAAATTTAAATGTAACTCTTGCTTAGCCTACCCTACAAGAAGATACGCATGTGTTTGTCCTGTCAGTGCAAACAAATAAGAAAACCAATTAGAGAAAACATCACTTAAGCATTTCATTTAAAACATATTTAAAGCATGTCAAGACATCACAACAATGGTTACTCAAACTTCAAGTAATAGCTTATACAAACTCTTCAACACTAGCATGCACCCAAAAGTAACTCAATGCTCTTACACCATAATGTATCCTAATAGGAGCAATGTCTTAATACATAAGGTACCAAATATATACAAGGAAAAATACTGCTAAGACTATCTACTTGAGCTGCCACCTTTGAGCTATCAAGCTCCAAGTGCAAAGCCTTCACTTATTCTTATGCAGCACTAAGCCTCTAGACTGCCAAAGCACAATAACTTAGTTAGTACAATAATTTTCACTCAAGCAACCTTAGAATCTCAAAGGATTCAAGTAAATAAGTACCTACAAATGAGAGAAAGTTAACCCACAATTATCCACATAGTTGTTAGGCTGGGTGTTGAACCTATGCAATTACACTTAAGGGAGTGAGTACATGGTTCTACATAGTAAAGGTCCCCTGGGGTACCTTTACAAAAGAGAACAAGCAAGCATTCAAGTATGGTAATACAAACAGGCAAAGAACCAACTGTCAAACAACATAAACAATAAACATAATAAATATGCAATGCATGGATGTATGATATGCAATACATACAATCCTTAGCACTTCCTACACCCGAGGCGTCATAAACTTGTCATGAGCTCAAATGATGGAGGTGCTTGAGACACTGACCTATGTATCCCAAATATTTTACCTTTCTTAAGTCTTACTTATAGGTCCTAGGGTAAGTCATCATCTTTCCCTCAACTTATTGTGCAAGGTAACCATCTGATGTGGTCTAATTTACGAAGCTCATAGAGCTTAGCTTAGGGCACCTTAGTGGCTTAATTACCAAACTAAAAAGTTTAGCTAGGATATCCTTAGGCTTCCTTTTCATTACTCAAAGGCCCAAGGACTCCTAGTTAGGCCAAAAAAAAGTCTGAAACCCACCTTAATCCTTTTAGTTCCTTATTTATGCCTTGAACACTTTAACCCCTTAAGCCACCCTACCATACCCTACTTTAACCACACCACTTGGTTACCTCTTAAGTAATGAATAATTCTAGAGTTAGGAGATTGTTTACCACCAACCAAAACCCATGGAACATCTTAGGATAGTTTAGGGATGAAAACTGAAGCAAGTAGAGCTCCTTAAGGTGTCTATAGCTTAGGACCACTAGGTTGTGGTGCTACAGCACCAAGGTTGGCACTACATGCCAAACATTCTATTTCTGGCCATTTTCTTGGCATTGCCGCCCCAGCTTGGGAGTTGAGGCATTGGTACACCCCTTGCATTATAACTCTTATGCATTGTTAGACCAAAACTTGCTCAATTTCTCATCCCCATGGCCAATCTTCTTGGGAATTGTTTCTACTTCATTTTGACTTGTAAAAAAAAATTTTATGTATTATTTGACCAAAAATTCACTTAAACCCTAACCTCAAATTCACCTACAAAGTTAGAGTAAAACACAAGCACCACACGTATAATTGACCTCCTTCATAGCTGTCTTGAGTTTCATACCTAAAACAAACATGATATGGCATTAATATATTGAAATAAAGACCATTTATAGCTACCTAACAAGCTTAAAACCAACTCATTCCAATCCATGAAGCTTACTTTAGTGTTTATGCCCAAAATAAGCTACAAAGAACACAAATAAAGCTAATGCAACAAGAATCAGCTAGAGGCTTCTTAATTTCACCTTAGGACCTTTAAATTTGCTAGAAGTTTATAGGATTTGTGGGGTTTGTAGTAGATAAGCTGATGGAGAGAAAAAGACTTGAAAATTCCAAATGGAATAGATGAAGTATTAGGTCCAAGTCTTGCAAAATATCTCAACCATTCTTCTTGGCCCTCAAGTTTTTTGTTGTTTCACTTTGGCCATTAGACTCAGACTCAAAAGCTCCTTGGTCCCAAGGAGTATTTTATGCCTCCAACACTTAGCCTTTTAGACCCTTAAGCTACTTAAAACATAAATGACTCATTTGAGCAGTTTGTGTTATCTTTGTACTTTTTCCTTAGGAGTTGATTCTAATAGCTAAAATAACTTATGGCCTTAACTTAAAGAGTACAAAATCCTTACATGTCCCTAATTCTATCAAAATTATGCTTATGACACCCACTCAGGTCAAAATTAACATTTTGCCCTTATGACTCTTAGGTGCCAAATCACACTTAGTGACTCGTCTTTACTTCACTTAGCTTGTATTTCTTGCTTAATAAGAAACTAATTTGAGGCATTTAGGAAAAAAACACTTCAATAAAATGTACTGACTGGGTCAAAGTAAGTCATTGACTAGGAAAGTTGTCATAGTTTTACCTTACAATTATTATGCAAAAGAGAATTATGTTTTCTTTAAAATCTTGATTTGACCCTTGATGAGGTCGACCTTTCTCATTTAAAACCTTGGTTTGAGGTTACTAACAAGGAAGTGAATTACCTTTTCTTTGAAATCACAATTTAAATTTTCTTTAAATGTTACAAGACAGGGAAACCTTTTTCATTTAAAATCTTAGTTTTTCCTTGTAGCAAGATTAAGAAGCCTTCCTTGATATCTCAAGCAAAAATTTCTAAGAGAAAACCTACACTTATGACAATTACATCAAAATTTTTAATTTCAAAATAGGTGAAGTTAAGCCTTGAATTTCCATTAAATGAGTGAGTTTTAATAAAGCAAAATTCTACAAACTAAGTAAATTTTGAAAATGAGTGAAATTTAAGGAAGCCAAAGATTCCATAAAGTGATAGAATGTTAAAAACCAGAAACTCCACAACATGAGTGAATTTCAAGAAAGTCAAAGATTTAACAAAATGAGTGAATCTTAAAAGTGAAAAATTTTACAAAATAAGTTAATTTCAAGGAAGCTAAAGATTCCACAAAATGAGTGATTCTCAATAATGAAAAATCCTATAAGATGAAAGAATTTCTAGAATGTCCAATATTCAAAAAAATAAAATTAACAAATCGCATGAAATAAGTGAACTTTTGAAATTGGGAGATTTCACAAAATGAGTGTATTTTGAAATGCAAAAATTTTGAAAAATGTGTGAATTTTAGCGACTAAAAATTCTGCAAAAAGAATGAATTTCAAAAAAGTTGAAGACTCCACAAAATGAGAGAATTTCAAGAAAGTCGAACGTTCCACAGAGTGATTGAATCTAAAAAACGAAGAATTTTACAAAATAAAAGAATTTCTAAAATGGGAAATTATAGATGAATGAAATTTGGCCTGTAAGAAACCTTGAGAATTGGAAATGTCTTGAGGTAGCTTAACGAAAATATACAAAAAGAAGTCTCAAAATGAGTTTTTAGAAAAAACAAATTCCTCAAGAAAACAATATCTAAAACATGTCTTTATGTTCAAAAGAATTCTAGGAAATGGTATAATAACCCATGGATGTAAGCCTCTTAAATTTGCCCCCCTAAGTTTGAAATTAAACCATGATTTCTTTGGGTGTGAAAACTTACCTCAATTTTGATATTTCAAAACTCCTTACTAAATGCCAGTGTTTGGTGTCTTTTGGATTTTCTTTAGTGAAACCCACCTTGAATTGTTGCTACCCTTAGGAATCAAAATTAAACCATTTTTTAGCAACAAAGGTCACTTGTGCACCACGATGCCACTAACCATTGTCTCTTTGGAGGCTCATTTTTTTAGATCAATGTGGATATTCCTTAAACATGCCTTCATAAGATCTATTTTTGAAACTGTCTTAAAGAAATATGCATTGTGCATGATAGTTATGTTGCTCATGATGAATGGTCCATGACTTTGAAAAAGGTAACAAGAACCTTAATAGGTGAAATGCATAGGTTATTTAAAAACATTATGATGCATGAGAGATTAGTAACTCCTAGTTCAGATTCATGTTTACCTCACTTGGCCTCCTTTTTGGGGTTGCTATGGCTCTTTACATTACTTTCAGTTTCATAATCCTAGAATGTGTTTGCTCTTTTTATGATTATAGTAGCGCTCAATGCTTGAATGCCCATAGGGTATCGAAGAACTGCCTCTTATCAAGAAGAGTCTTAGACCATTTCTTCACTTTTGACCCACACATTAATGAACAATGGTTTGGCCTCAATGAAAAACTTTCATCAATTTACAGAGCTTAGAAAAATGACTTATGGTCACTGTATTTGATTATAATGTTTTGTTATTTTTTCTCTCTCCAACTTGGTGATGCAAAATGCAAAATGTGAAAGTAGAAACATGAAGTTGGCCTTCATGTAGATGAATGATGTTAAGAGGCAAATTCTTGGATGAAAAAAGTTATGCTTGAATGATGTAAAAGAGGAAAGTAAAGTTTGAACGGCGTAAAGGAAGGGATTTTTGGTGCCACTTATGAGTAGACTTAATTATTTTAGAAAACCAAATAGTGCTAATCCAGAATCTGCCACATTTTTTGAAGAGGCAGGCCCCATTCATTGCCTGTAACTCTTGTAATGGCTAAAGGAAATCAAATGTAGAGGTAATTCAATCAAGTATTTATAGATCAGGATGCCTAAGGTAATGGAGGCAATGGAATGACATCTAATCCATTAGGTTTTGCTTAACCTCCTATGGAGAACCATCAGAAGATGAGTTGCTCGGAACATTCATAACTAAAACAAGGAATAGAGTTTCATAAAATAAGAGTTGGATGGGTAAGATGAAGATGCAAATGACAACCATAAGATCTTTGGTGAAAAATTTGGAAACACAAATTGGATAGTTGTCAAAAGATGTGGGTTCACTTTAACAAAGACACCTCCTTAGCAAAAATGAAGTAAATCCAATGAAGCACTATAAGGCAATTACCTTGAGAAGTGCTAACCAATTAAAACATGTTAAATTAAAAAGTAAAGTAGAAAACTCCCTTTCATTCAAGGGCTTACTAGTGAGTCAAGAAGATAAGGAATAAGAAGGATCTATTCAAGAAAATTAAGAAAATAGAGCTTATGAAAGTGCACTTAAAAAAAAAATAGAACATATATCATTTTCCCCACCTTTGCCTCTTCTAACATCATCTATTCCAGATGCTTAAATGTTTGACAAGAAAAAGTTGGATGACTAATTTTCTAAGTTTTTGGATATATTCAAAAAGGTGGAAATCAATATTCCATTACTAGAGGCAAGTCAACAAATGCTTAAGAATACAAGTTGCCATAGAAATTGCAAGATCTTGATAGCTGCATAATTCCATGTGACATTGGCACTCATTACTTTAACAAGGTGCTATATGACTTGGGTGCCAGTATACTCCTTATTCCATACTCTATTTTTCAGAAGTTGTTATTGGATAAGTTAAGCCTTCCATCATTTGACTATACCTCATTGATAGATCGCTTACTTATCCAAGAAAGATAATAGAGGATGTGCTAGTAAGGTTGACAAGTTTGTTTTTTTAGTGGATTTTGTTATCCTCTTTTATGGCTGATTTTATTGTCCTTCTCATGGAACAAGATAAAGATATTTTGATTATCTTGGGAAGACCAGTTTTAGCCACTAGAAAAGCTCTAATTGCTATTACAGGTGAAGAGCCCATCTTGATAGTGGACAATGAGCAAATAAGCTTCAATATCTACAAGGTTCTTCAAAATCCAAAGGATGTGCAAACTTGAAAATAGGTTGATGTGATTTCATCTTGTGTAGTAAATCTTTCCTTTTCATTATTTCTAAAAATCCATCGATAACTTGGCTATAAGGTACTGTAGAGTTAATGTTGATGAGTATATTTTCTATGAGTCTTGCATGATAAGTGCTTTGAATTCCTTGACGCCTTTGAAATAAAGTTCCTAGCCTCCCCAAGTATGATCCCCCAAGGTTATCGAAACTAGAATTCTACCTACAATAGTTTTGATTTTTTTAGTCATAAAGTTGTAAAAAGTCATACAATCATAAGATGCTACAAAAAAAACTCTTAAAAATATAAAAAAAACCTATAACAATCCAAATTATTTTAGGTAGTTCATATTTTCTATGAGTCTTGTATGATAAGTGCTTTGAATTCCTTGACGCCTTTGAAATAAAGTTCCTAGCCTCCCCAAGTATGATCCCCCAAGGTTATCAAAACTAGAATTTTACCTACAATAGTTTTGATTTTTTTAGTCATAAAGTTGTAAAAAGTCATACAATCATAAGATGCTATAAAAAAAACTCTTAAAAATATAAAAAAAAACCTATAACAATCCAAATTATTTTAGGTAGTTCATATTTCAAAAAATTTTCACTTATTAATGATCTAATATCATAAAAAAAGTATCATAACAATATAGCAATTAGGATATAAATGTGTTGTTGCTAACAAATTTAATTTAGATGTTTTGGGTTCATATATGTAAGTTTTTGTAAGTGTAGGATTAAACTAAACTAAAAAGGAAAGGTGAAAGGCTTCCTTGGCATTTTTCCACTCTTTTCATCATTTAGAAGGAAAGAACAATTGTTTCGCTTCGTAAGAATGTTGCATCCAATCCCAACAATGGCTGGCAACTATGTTGACAAGGCTGATGAAAATGGTCAATGAAGACTTCTGTGGGTAAAGTTGGGACAAGAGGGCAACCATGAAAAAAAAGGAACAGAAAGATGTGGGGAGATAAAGAGGACAAGAACTTTTGCAGTGACTCTTCAATTCCACATGGAGGAAGCAAATCAAGAAACAAATGAATTTCACCTATATAAATGAAGCTGTAGGGCCTCTTGAGCCAAAGTAGAACATGCATTGGGTAGGTGGCATGCTCCACCATCAGGCCAAGCTAGAGTGGCAATAATTTTTTTTTTTTAAGTTTAGCTCAATGAGGTAAAATCATAGGCTCATTGAGTTTCTACATTTTTATAAGTAAATAAGATTTTACCACCAAATGCATTTTTAATATGATTTAAAATGGTTTTTCAATAACCATGCGATCCACTATTCTTTCCTTTTGTCATATTAACAATAATGTTGGATTTGAGTTTGGGGAGAAGCATCAGAGTTACATAGAGTTGTTTCATTTGAGTGCTTGTCGAGCTAGTGATGTAAAATTCAACATTTTTCTAAAGGCAACCAGACAATTTATTTTCATGTTTTGAGTGTTTTATTTACTTAATTAGTTAGTACAATATTTTTTATTTTTATTCTTATTTTTTTTTATTTATGTAGGTGAAGCAATGTAATTTTAGGAATCTAATTTTGGTTGTAAGAGATTGAAAGCAATGGAATGTGAGTACTTCATCTTAATTGCTGCTCAAAGATCAAAGTAAGAGAAAGAGGGACAATTTCCTCCCTGACCCCCAACAAGTCTCAACTCTTCTCACCAGGTGCACTGTTATGGCTCTCCTAGTGGGAAACATGTCTGAGGAAGGTAAAGTGTTTTAAATCAAATTTGGAACCTTAATTCAACTTTACATAGCATGAATAGGAAAGTTGAGCAAAGTTCATTAAGTTTAAAGAAGGTTAAGGTGCCAAATGAGGTTAGGGGCAAAATGGTCATTTTGCGTTCCGATGAGTTAGGCTAGGTCCTGAGTGGTTAAAATGAGTTTTTATAACCTAAGTTTTAACTTTAACCCATACTTAGTTGAAATAAACATAAATTGACCAAGAATGACTAAGGTTACCAAACGAAGGGGGTTTAAGTGTTCCATGTCTAATACTTTGGTGGCTTGGGTTTTAAATTTGGTTTATAAAATGGTAAAGTGAGGGATGGCTGCCATAACCCAAGTTCATCCTTCACACCTTCATTTCTTTATACAATTGAGCCCAAAATCAAGAGTTGACAAGAGAAGCTACCATAAGTATATAGGCCATTGGAAGCTCATTTCAAGCATAAAATCATGTTTTGCAGCATGGAAGCTTGTTTCCTTCCATCCCCTATTTTTGATATGAGGTAATCAATGTGTTCTTGATTGATTTCATATTTATTAGTTGATTGGGAGCTTGGGTTTTGGTTAGAAGGTAGTAACTTCATGTTTTGTGCCCATATTTACTTGGAACTTAGGTTGGAGTTTGTGGAACTTGGTTGGTGCAAAAGAGTTGCATAATTCTTGCTTGTTACTTGAGGTTGAGGCAAGGGAGTTGTGCTTTCAAGTTCAATTAATGCTATTGTAATGAGTTTGCTTGATAAATTTGAGTAGTTCTAGCAATAACATTAGTTAGTGGGCAAGGTTGAATCATGGTGGACTATGAGGTTTATGATGATTGGAATGATGTTATAATGCATCATAGATTGGCTTGTGATAGTTGGTTGTGATATATGCAACATGTTTTACATGTATATAAAGTTTGGAGGCTATCCATGCGTGTTTGATATGTTTAGGAAGTCTCCAAAGTTCATAGCAACAAAACCAGGAAAGTTTTCTAAGTTTCATAGATTGGCAATGCATCGCCAATCCATACCATATCCTTATGACACATCACCAATATCGCAAAACAGGTAGTTTGTTGACAACTGTGGCGACACATTGCCACAGGCATATTGGCTGAATTTTCTAAGTTTTGCTAGGAAGGTCAAAGGGAGACCTAAGGAGGTTCTTAGGGTACCTTGGGCTCTAAGCATTCCGGGGGTACTCTAAGACATCCAAAAGTCCTTTGAGACCTAAGAGTTTTTTGGAATTTTGTAAAGTTTTATGTTTACTTCAACCACAAGCAAGAAAAACTAGCTTACAAAGGATCACAACTAGGTATCACTAGCTTGGGTGAAAGGTTTATAACCCTTGGCGACTTAGCCGTGCCAATAACCATGAGGTTGCAAGGTGAAACCTTAGTGCACCTAGTCTATAAGGTCTTTATCGCCTATTCTACAATAGTCCCACCATAGTACCCCTGTACAACATAAACGGGAGAGGTTCAACTGGTGATTTATCACTAGTTAGGCTGGCAAGCTAAGCTTGCTAGAGGACAAGGCAATGCCTTGTAGTTCAAGGACCAGGATTAAGAGATGTCCCAAGGGACCTAAGTATATGTATATATTAAACCCTCAAGCTGTATGAGCTCATAGCAGGTTACATATGTTCTCATATATACAGTCCTTAGTTATTTTCTTGCAGGTACAGTGAAGAACTCTTATTGAGAATTTTTGAATTCTTACTCCCTAGTTATGTTGTGCATATTATGAAGTTGTTAGGCCGGACAAACACTAAGGGTTATCGCGGTAGTTTGCTTTTGTCACAAGTACTTCACTTGAGAATCTTTATGATTCTAGTCTATTTGGTTAACTTGTTGGTCAAGTAACAGTACTAACTATAGTCTTCCTTTGGCTGGAAAGCCTAATAGCACTTGCACAAGGACTTTTGTGACTCGCCACTGGGACTTGCATCCAAGGTGGGAGTTAGTTCAAGAAGATCTCAGTTGAGGCTTGTACATATGGTACTCCTAGTTGCCTCCATTGTCTATGTTTTGAGGAGTCCTGGACTCTAAGGTTGCTCTTGGGTGAGGGCATTAGTCTATTTTATATATGAATGCTCCTACACAGTTGTTATTTGTAGTAAATTCACATAAATGTTGATTTTGTATGCTTTGGCTATTTGAACTTGTTTTCTTTGGAGATGTCTTGGCCAAGTTAATGTTTTATGGATTTCATCAATCCAAGTCAAACAATGAAGAGCATGCATCTTGCATAGTCTAGGTTAATTAGCTAATATCATGAAATTTTAATCCGTGCACATATACAGTTAGCCAATTGCAACCATCGTGAGACTAGTTCTCACAAGCTTCTTGGGCAGGGGCCAAGGACGGCCGTGTCATGCACTCTACCTTACTTATCACTTTTCTTTTCACATTAGGGATAATGTTCATTCTAAGTATGGGTAAGATAATGTTTTTTGTGTGACTGTGCTATGATTTCCTGCTCATGTATTTTTTTTATTTTTTTCAATTTTCTTAGCATGTTTCTCATATAGTAATAGCATGATTAGGTACATTTAGTAGCATTTGTTTGATAAATCGTAGAGGCCCCAAATGGTGACTAATGTTCTAAAAGTTGAGATTCTTACTTGCTAAATGTTGTTAAATTCTTATAAGTTCTTGAAGTATGCCTCTATTGCTTTTGGTGGAAATTAGCCTGGTTAGTATTTTGAGCCTAAATGATCAGTTTATGATGATATGTGATTCCTTTTTGTTGTTGAGTGAGCTTTACCTTTTCATAGATTTACAATTTGCTTGATGACTATTCAAATATAACTTGTTGCACATACTCTTGGAGTTCATGATGGCAATTTAGGTACACTCCTCACTCTCAAATAACCATCTCTATATTATTTATCCCTTAGTAACAATGTACTAAATACAAAAACTTGAGAAAAAAAATAGCTTCTAAAGGCCATTTTCTACTAGCTTGATAAAGAATTGCAAAAAAAATTTTTCAAAACAATTTAACACAAAAATGAAAGATTTCAAGAATCATTTCCTTGATACTCAAGTTAAGAACTCAAGACAATAAATTGACGTTCACACTCCAACAAAAAAAACATGCTTAGTAGTATGATTGGAGAACAATTTAGCTAAAAAAGAAAAGGTTACAAAAATTTAAAAAATTTGAATAATTCAATAAAAGAAAACTTAAGGCCTAAGCTACCAACTCCCGCACATCTAAGATATACATTGCCTTTAATGAACAAACATGACAAACACAGTAAAAAAGAACGGGGCATTAAATACTGATACTACCTTTAAAAATTCAATTACATGATGCATAATTTAGAAATCCAAGAGATCCATAAAAATTGTTTTAGGCTCGCATTTAGTAGTGAAAGGCTACTAAGGAAATAGAAAAGATCATCATTAAACAAAAACATTGATAAAAGCCAGAAATATAACTAATAAAATGAAAATATAAAAACAACTAAACTAATGAGCAACCGCTACTCCAATAGCAATATGCAAACTCACATAAGAAAATAAAGCCAATAATATCCATAAAACATAAACATATGAACAAAAGAAAGTGAATGTACTGCAATCCATCAACCATCTATCACTAGAGATTATCCTATTATAAGAAGATTAGCATCAATGCTCGGAGCGGTCATCATCTATGTTGGCGCCATAGAACCCTCAGTAGTCTTGACCTTTGTACTATGCTCCATGATCATCAGGTCGGCAGTATGCTCTCCTGCAATAGTCCCTCCAGCCGCGTCCTCAACAGTAGTCTTCTCTTTCCCCTCTACTCTCTCAACAGCAATGACTACTTCCACAGTGGCTCCCTTGACAACTACCTCTTATTGGTGCATAGCATCCATAGTTAATGCCATAATGGTGGTGGAATGATCTACCTCTTCTACCGCCCTCTCAACCTCATCCCCTTAATCCTTGCCTTCCATGCTAGAATGCATCTAAAAACAATCAATAGAATTATCATCTTGCTAGGAGGATAAAGGATGAACATAACAAGAAATGCCAGTAGCTCTCACATGAAAAAAGTGTAGTTGCACAGCTTCTTCCAAACTCATGCATCATAACTCAATAGCAAATATGTGACTGTCAATACCTAGTGGTCGGTTAGTCATGGACTCAAACATCTCTAAAATTAGTTCTTGCCTTTGAAATATCATTGACAAAGATGGCATGGTAGCATTAGTAAAAGTAAAGGCAACAGGGGTCTCAGTAGCTTCATACTCTTCAAACCTAGAACTACTCTTAGGTCTTCAATACAAATCTACACAAGCTGTCAGGGAAGGTAATCTTGTTTAGCATCCACACAAACATCAACAACTCCAAGTTGGCCATTTAAGGTTTGAGTGACTCTGTGAGGTACTATGCTTGTAGAATGGGGCCCAAGTTCATTTCCAACCATGTCATGAATGATCCTGTGCATATGACTGCCATCCTCGGATTATAGGTGATATCTCAAATCCACCAGGTGAAGGCATGATGAAGGCCACAGTGAATTTGCCTAATAATACATTATAGATAAAAGATATCCTTCTGGGTGACCACACTCATGCTTTTCCTTCATCCAGAGATAAAATGTGAGATGAAATAATGGACATATCAAATGGTAAGAGACCTCAACTCAGATACCTTCGAAACCTTTATCTAGTAAGTAGCCTTAACATCAACAATCTCGCTCTAAAACTCAACAGGCATAGAGGTTTTCTACCAAAGTCACATAGTGATCCTTAGTGGTTATCAAAATCGAAGTGCTCCCAAGTATAAAATCCGCACCTCCACTTAAACTCATTTGTGCTCATCAATTAACTCATCTTACCCAACCGTAATATGACTTTATCCTCCTTGGTCTAACTGATGTTTTTTGTGTCAAGCTTTAGGGTGTACAAAAACTAGATGGTCAGCTTAGTGTAGACTAGCTCCTGACAATCAAAAATTGATAACCATTCATCAAAATAAACTAGCTCTTGAACATCAATAATCATATTCAACTGGGCAAGGGTATCCTAGTCAAAAGTCTGGCTAGCAATTAGAGGCTTATCCACAAGCCTCTCAAACCCCTCCTTCTAAAAATCTTCCTTAAAGCCTAAGTGTGGTTTGGCCATTTTCAGCCTTTTCATTGTCCTTTTGGTGCAAGTAGGATGCTTTCCCAGATGCTTCATCATCCTAAAAATGGCAAAAAATATTCCTGATTACAACAATATTTTCAAATCCAATAGCAATATCAATCCAAACTCACAAGAATTAAAGTTTTAAAAAGACATTAATTTGATATCCTTTATAGAACATAATTCAATTCAAACTATGTACTAAGGTGATCAGGATTAATAACCAAGATTGAATGTGTAAAAATCCAAGAAAAGAAAATAAATTCATTAAATACAAATGCTATTTTTTGTTGCACAAGAAATCTAATCCACTATCACACCACAAGACTACCATCCTTAAAACATTCAAATTCATTCCAAATAATAACTACAGTTAATCCAAACTAATAGCATAGGCATCCATCAATCAACTAAGATCCACCAATTCATGAAAACATTAATCCATATATCAAGAATTTCACCAATTTCATAGACCATTGCATCCTAACTTATAACTTCCAATACAAACTACCAAAATCATCCACGCTCACAAATCATGTTATAAACTCCAAACCAACCTCAATAAGAGTGAGAAATCAATCAAATACCTTAAATAATTCTTACCCATTGAAAGAAATCAACTAAATCAACCATAAAACTCAAATAAAACAATGGAGATAAAGTTAGCTTGGTAGAAAGAGAAGTGAAGATGTGGGAAACGAAATCAACTATTTGGCACAAAAATGGGGTCCACCAATGAAGGAAAACCTTGCTCAGGATGTAGGAAAGCATCTGTTCTAGTTCAGCAGCTTGTGGAGGAAGATTGGAAGAGTTTTGTGTGAAATACGGTTGTGATCCAGCGAAAAATAGGGATCGACTGGTGATACGATCAAAGAAGGCACAACCAAGGATGGGAGCTGCTGGAACATGGAAGGAATCATATGGAGATTATGGCCAAGCTTGGATGTTGACAGATTGGTGATGTTCTGGTACAAAAATCATATCTTGAGCTAAACAGATCAGAATTGAGTAATTCTTGATTCATTGGAAAGCTAAGATCCGGAGCTAGAAATCATATGAAGACCATGAATCCCATTTTTCACGTTAAGGAGGTCCAATTTAGCTTCAAAGTCACGATTTACGAGTCATCGCTGGTTCAGAAGCAGTTGCAGTATTTTGGGCGTATCTTTGGCTTTAGATGTCCGTTTTGTGTGGTTCAGGTGTTATTTCAAAGCTCAGAAACAGATCTACAACTTTCATGTTTTGAATTTTGATAAATCATGGCTGCATCAAGTTCGAATTTCAGCTTGAAGTTGAAGACACAAGCAGGAACCACCTGAGAAGACTATTTTGGGGTTTTTATGGGCAATCTTGTTTTGTAACGTATTTTATTTTGTTTTCCTGTTTATTTAAATTATTTAGGATGTTATTTAATCCATGGAAGTGATTTAGGTCACTTAGGACAAAGGGAATTCGCTGCACACCTTAAACATGTGTTAAAAGTGTGTTAGAGTCCTAGTTTGACTAGGTTTTCTTGAGTCCTTTGTA
>KK899683.1:21253-95702 GCA_000696445.1 Aquilaria agallochum | reverse complement strand
TAGGTTTCCTAGGTGACTTGGGCTGCGAATTTTGCCCAGATTTTTACCCTAGTTTAGGCCTATATAAAGAAACATATTCTGGATGTAAACACACAGAAAATTTTCGAAATAATATTGCTCTTTGGAGAGGTTTTCTCTTTGGTTCTTGGCGGACTGCCTTGGTGCACAAGTGCGCTTGTGTTCTTGGAGTTCTATACTTCTCGTTTCTAGTCACAGGTTGATTAGGGGTGGGGGTCTTCAAACCTAGTCTCTTTGATGTCTTGTGGAGCTTGAAAAACATCTTGGGCGCGTTTCATGGTCTTTATACCATCGGGGTTCGCATCAACTGGTGTGCGTTTTAGTTTGCAACTTTTTCTACCACAATAATAAATAATGTGAATGTGCCAAATCTCTCTATACTTACAAATTTATAAACTCATAGGCAAGTGCACCTATCATTAAAGTGTAGTAATGGCAAGTACCAAGATCAATTTTCGCACAGAACGAGTTATCTACCGTACTCAATCTTTCTATATTATCTATTTGATAGTTAAGAAATTTTGTTTAGCTAATTAACTACTAATTGAACTAAGCTAACTAATGTAGTAAAACAAATAAATAACTACCGTTAGTGGAAAACAACCAGATAATCAACAATAAGATATGTCATACTTAGACTCGAATCACCCTACAAATCATTGTGTTATTCTTACTTTGGTTTAACAAGCATATGATTAACTTGGACCATGGAATACTACCTAAATTAGATTACCTCTTTTTATTTATGTCCCTAATGTCTATTCATAAGTCACCTGATGGCGGAGGGTTAGGCCTCTGCCGACTCCGCCATAAAAAACACGCGGCCTGATGGTTAGACGCGACTCCCCTTAAGGGAGTGTAAATCCCTGAGGTCTTGGGTTCAAGGATCTGCTCCGCCCATTAATGCACCACAAGGGACAATACTACCTGGGTTCGTCCCAGGTTGGCCTCCGCCATCATCACCGATAGGTTGGCTGGTCCTATTGCACATCCTAAGAATACAATACTAGACTTAAGATAGAACTACTAGTCTTAAGGTATTATGCTGCACCTATTATTACCAGCTATAACAATATCCCTTCTACCCAATGGTGGCCCACAACAAATATATCAAATACTACCTGCATTTGTTTATCATCCAACATTGAACTAATATGCTACTACAATTAATCAACACACAAATTACATTGGATATATTGCAAAAAAACCATAATTATATTAAACCAAAAGTAATGACAATCACAATATCATCCTAGAGTTCATCTACTCTATGTATGAGAAGAGAATTTAGTTAATCATGGCAAAAAATAAACACAATAGAAACAAAGAAAAGCTAGGAAAAGAAGTCTCCATCTCTGAATTATTTCTCCTTCAACAAATCCTTGATTTGATGCTCATTAATCAGTGTTGATAATTGGAACTCCCCTAACAGTCATCTCCTATGAAAAATTAACTTTTTTCTATGTATTCTTGCCTCCTCATTTTTTTCCTTTCCATTCTGCCAAATTAACCCAAAAAAATCCTAACAGTAGGAAGACACGGTTTGTGACACAGCCGTATTCAAGGTCATGCTTGACCCTTAGAATGTAAAAATCACAAAACATATAATGACACAATAAAGAACATGGGCATGACAATTAAGACGCGCATGTTGCTCTCTGACATAGGCATGTTTTAAGTCATGTTTGCTCCAGTTTTGGCCAAAACTTACAATTCAACTCCAAAACTTGTATAAAATCCTTCCTATAGAGTTGGAATATGACCTGAAAATAAAATATGAACCAATTAAGGCTAAAATATAACAAAAACATATCAAAAGACAAGTAACTATTAGGAAAGAACAGATAAAGAAAACATGTACAAATATGACCATATTATATTTTGCCCCCCACTCTTGAACTTTTGCTTGCCTTTAAACAAAACTTGATGTGCAAGTCAGCATCCCAAGATATCCACAAAAAGTTTGATCAAGTTTCGGATTCAATATGAAAGCTTCCTAGAAAACAAAAGAGATAATCAATAGCAAAATAATGATAGAAATACCCCACGCTTCTTCCAAGCTCAAACTCCTCACCTCAATAGTAGAAAAGGCAATTTCAATGCCAAACACGTAAGCAGTCATAAAATCAAGTTTGTCCAAGATAAGTTACTGCCTCTGAATGATCGCCACAAGGAAGGGGCCTCGATACTAGCTAAAGTAGAAGTAGCCTGAGTCTTTGCAACAACCTACTCCTCAACTTGAATCTCTTCTTAGGACCTTAGAATGAACCTCACCGAGCCATTGGGGAGAGTGGTCTTCTTTAACATCCTCATCTCCTTAAATGAGTCCAAGTTGGCCTTCCCGGGGCTCAATACTTCAGAAAGATACCTTGTAGGAGAAAGTGGACTGAGGCTCCTTACCAACCTTAACATCCTCATCTCCTTAAAAGGTTGACTTTCTTCTCCTGCAAGAAACTAAAATGCAGATCATCAACAGACGCCTAGCCAGAGCTTTATGGAGAGACAATCAATTGGATTTCGTGGCAAGGAGTTCAGAAGGAAAATGAGGGGGCCTAGTCTACATTTGGAATTTAGCAGCTATCTCTTTAGAGGACCCATTTAGTGGAGATGGCTTTTTAGGTGTCATTGGAAGGTGGAATGACACAGATTTTCCTGTGCTCAACATTAACATCTACGCCTCACAGACTTCGAGTCGAAAGAAGGAATTGTGGGAAAATCTAACCCTGTTAGTAAATAATTTTAGTGGGCATTGGTTTTGTAACGGGGATTTCAACTCAGTGGGTTCTCAGGAAGGACAAAGAGGTTGCTCAAGCCATAATGGAGATATTGAAGATTTCAAAGAGTTTATCAGAGATACTCAGGCTGAAGATTTACCTCCTGAGGCGACAAAGTTTACGTGGTATAATTCTTCTTGCTGCAAAATGAGTAGACTGAATAGACCATTCGTATCTATGGATTTTCTAGAAAAATGGCCACAGTTATAGCTATTGGGGCTAAAAAGAAGCTTTTCAGATCGTTGTTCCATCTTGTTAAGGCAGCTTCGACAAGATTATGGGCCAACCCCCTTCAAATTTTGCAATGCTTGGCTATTACATAAAGACTTGTTAACTTTCGCGGAGCAGGAATCGAAGAGTTTTGATGCCACGGGTAGTGCAAATTTTATTCTGAAAGAAACGTTCAAAAAATTGAAGACAAGTCTTAGAAGCTGGAATAGAAATGTGTTTGGTAACGTAGATGCAAATCTTGATGAATGTCTCTTTAAGCTTGATAATCTGGACAAGAAGGCAGAAGAACAAGACCTCTCTGACTCAGACATCATGGAGAAAAAATGAGACTAAGCAAGTATTGGGAACACCGGAAAAGGAAGGAAGTTTTTTTGAAACAAAAAGCCAGAGATCGTATAAAAGAAGGAGACTATAATACACAGGAGTGTGAGTCAAAGGAGGAGGAAACAAATGATTAAAGGACTGTCAGTAAATGGTTGCTGGATTGAAAATCATGATGATGTCAAGAACAGGACAAAGCGCAGACCAACTTTTTACTATGGAAAAATTAAAAAGCTGACTAATCTCCAATTTGTACATCTAGAAGCACCTTTCGAACAGGTTGAAATCAAAGCTACCGTTTGGGATTGTGGGGGAGGTAAATCACCTGGTCCAGATGGCTTCAACTTCATGTTCTTCAAGTGGTGCTAGAACGTATTGAAGGATGACGTCTATAATTTTGTAAAGGAGGTTGAAGCTTCAGGTAAATTGGTAATAGGCAGTAATGCTTCCTTCCTTACCTTTACTACGAAAAAAGCAAATCCAATTCGTCTTTTAGATTATAGACTGATTGGTTCTTTGTACAAAATAGTGGCCAAGCTTCTTGCTAACAGGCTGAGAAACATAATTCATGATTTAATCAGCCATACTAAGACCGCATTCATTCTGGGAAGGCAGATATTAGATGGAGTGCTTATAGCAAACGAAGTTGCCAACTTTGCAAAGAAAAAGAAATTAAAAATGGCTGTTTTTAAGATTGATTTTGAGAAGGCTTTTGACAATGTAAATTGGAACTTTCTGTTCCAGATAATGAGGCATATGAACTTTGGTGAAAAATGGTTGTCTTGGATTAAAGGCTGCATTACAACAGCTTCAATCTCTGTACTCATAAATGGAAATCCTTCTTCAAAATTTAGCTTGGAAACAGGTCTCAGACAAAGAGACCCTTTGTCCCCATTCCTATTTCTGATCGTTGTGGAAGCCCTTCATTGCTTGATTGAGGATGCTGTTGACTTAGGAGAACTACAAGGAATTAAGTTGAGAGATGATGAGGAAGAACTTACTCACTTACAATTTGTGAATGACACCCTACTGTTAGGAGAACGGTGTGATGAAAATTTGAGGCAATTCAAAAGAGTTCTATGTTGTTTTCAGCTTCTTTTCGGGTCTTAAAATTAATCTTTCTAAAAGCAGCCTTATTGGAGCGAATGTTGTTGAAGAGGAAGTGAAGAGGATTGCCTCTCAAATCGGCTGCCATGTGGGTTCTATCCCTTTTAAATAACTAGGCTTATCTGCTGGCCAATCTATGAGCAGGTTATCTGCCTGGAATGAAGTCATTGAAAAGGTTAAATCCACGCTTTCTTCATGGAAGGCAAAGTATTTGTCTGCTGGAGCAAGACTCACACTCAAGAAGTCATGTATTTCTTGTTTGCCCTGGTATTTTTTTTCCTTGTTCCAGCCTCGTCCAGGTACGCTCCACATTCTTGTATATCTCAGAAATAATTTCTTTTAGGGACGGTTTCCAGGGGATGGAAGGAAAATAGATTATCTTAACATGAAAAAAATTTAGTATTGGCATCACCTAACTTCAGCTAATCACAAGAGGATTTTTTATCGTCGAAATCTTTCTTATCTTTTTTTAATCTGAGAACTCTCAAATTGAGACTGTTAGGTCTTTGTAGGTCTTTGTTTAATCTATTGTAGGGACAAATGAATGATGAAGCGTGCTAGAAATTAAAAACAACAAAACAAGAAATACAAAGTGTCAATCGGTCTTTTTTCAATATGTTATTGTTGGGACAAATTAATGAGAAAGAGCGCAAGAAGAAAAAGCCAAGATATACGAAGTCTCTCTCCTAACTAGCCATTATATATATTGTTTAGTTTTGGGTTTGTGAAAGTTTCATGCCTTATTGTTTTTGTTCATAAGGGGAACTAAATTTATTAGGCTTAATTTGTTAGATTTTTTGTGTTAGATCTAAGAAATTTAGGGATTCCGCTATAATTAATCCACTTTCTTTGTGAGTTTGTTTATTTCAATTTTTTTTAGAACCGCAAGCAAATTTATGAATATTGATTGTAGATGGTTGGTACTTGCTAGTAGATGAATCCACTACACTAATAAAAGAGCAGCTGACCAATACTTCCCCTGATACATCTAATGATAGAAAATTAACATTTCAAGCTTACATATTTTCAAAGACACCATTGTTTCTCCATCAAAGAAAATCCAAGTTGCCACCTGCAAACCTAATAGCCATCCTTGGACCAATTCGTTTGACCAACACCCACTTGCTTCAATGTCATTTCTTCAAACATAAAACAACCATGAACACAAATTATGTGTCCCTCAAAATTTAAGATATGTAAAAATCATTTATTGGAAACGTACAAAAGAAAGGGAAATTTGTACAAATAATGTATGACATATGTATAAAATAAATGACAAATATGTTATCGATATTTTAAATAGTATGTACTAGTTCAAGCTCCCACAAAAAAAAAAAAAGTGTTAATTTGTAAAATCCTTGAATATGTTAAATCTTTTTTCTCACAAAACTAGAGGTATGTATAAAGCAAATGACAGATATGTATAAAACTCAATGTATAAAATAAGTGATGTATATGTACAAAACATGTGTAACATAGGTAAAAATGAGATGAGAGTTAGGTGCAGATATGTTCAAACTTATGCATATAATTTGTCTTAGGTGTACATAAATTATATTCATTTGAACGTATACTTTTTATATTTTCATACAATTGATACATAGATTTATTTTCTTTTTGTAAATCAAATAAAAATTAGATTACAAATATTTATGTAACACTTACAAATTTCACTATTGTATATTATATATGCACCCTAGGCTCAAAAGATTATTTCTACAAATGAATTTATTCTTTTATACATATGTGATTATACATTTCTACAACTATGTTTCTGTATGTGTACATGTTATAATTTTATATTAAAATTTTCCTATATTATTTTTTATTACATATAATTTTATGATTTTGTAGGAAATATTTTACTACATATATATATAAACATACTAAGAAAATATCAGGGGCTCAATTGAGGGATAGCAAAAGTGTAAAGGTTCTTGAAGTATTTCCCCTGGTTTGAAATGCTGAGATAAGCAAATCCCAAGTTATTTTCCTCAAATAAGTTTTATTATGCAAGAAAGCAAGCTAAGTAAGGTTAAGTTGAGTTCCAAAATGTAATTGGCGCCCAAATGGAAAATAGGGCAAAATGGTAATTTTGGCCCAAGTCAGTGACATGACCATAATTTCAATGAAATTAGGTTCATACAAGTGTTTTGAGATAAGTAAACTAAGACTATAATTGTTTTTAGCCATTTGAATCAAAAGTGAAAGTTAAGGGTGAAAAATGCACTAAGAACGAAATTTAGCTATTATGTCTTATAATAGCTTAAGTGGCTTAAGGGTAAAGTCTGTAGGTAAGAAAAAACTTTCTATGGGACCAAGGAGTGATGGTGTAGGAAGAGATTAAGTAGCCTAAGTGAATTAAAACTAGGTTTAAGGGCCAAAGTGACAAGTAGATGCGAATTGGACTAAGTCGGGTAGCCGACATATTTTTAGGAAGGAGAATGATACTATTCATCATCTCCTTCATTTGCAATTTTGTAGCTCCCATCTCCTCCATAGCTCTCCATCCTCAAAGCTCCCAATCTACCCAAAATTCCATGAAAATTGAAGGCCCATAGTCGTCCCAGCAAGCCCTTAGCTCATTTTTTGTGTATTTGGTGCATTTAGAGTTGTTCTTGCAAGTTTTTGGTTCAAACCCCAACGTAAGCATCTTTGGTCCTTGTGAGTTAGTTTTAAGCCTATTAAATGGTTAGAAATGATCTTAATTTCATGCCCTTGGTGTCCAATTTGGTTGAATTTAAGCTTGGAATTCAAAGGAACTCTATTAAACTCAAGTGTGCTTGTTGCTTGCTTCTTGCTTTAAGGATGATTCGAGGTAAAGGTTTTAAGTTAATTCAGCTCAAATAATGCATAGAAATGTAGTATTACGTGTAGGAATGAAGTAGAAACAAGACCTATGTGAATTGGTTTTGGGAATTGAAAAATTGGGCAAGTTTTGTAAAAAGTAGCACGCGTCGCCAATGACTTCCCAGAAAACCAAATAACTGATGCCTTTGGTGGCGCGTCACCAAGGCCTAAGTCCCTTAGCCCTTGTTTGGATAAAGGGGAAGGCATGAAAGGGGGAGGAGACACCCCTTCCCTTTTATGTTTGATAAGAAGGAAGAGGAGGGATGATACACTTCCCCCCTTATCCCCTTACCAAGCTAATTTTACAATCCCCTCAAATCTAGGGGAAACATAGGGGAAGGCTAACATTGAAGCCTTCGAAATTCTACACTTACGAAACTATCCTTGCCTCTCGTTATGCAGAGAGACGATCTAGCTTCGGCTAAACCAAAATCCCTCAATTTGCCTAGAAAAATCCTTTTCAAGACAATTCATCTGAGTGCAGGGAAACACACGAAGTGATTATCTTTCCATGGATTGGCGAAGGATGGGTGTCCGGTCTACAACTAGTAGTGGAGCGTCGGATTCAATAGCTTCGGCTTCTTCTCATTGGCTCATTGGCATTCACGGTTTAACTCGACAATTGGTGTTGGGATCTCTACCATCAGGCACACGTAGAACTAGCTGCGAAAGTTGTAGCTCAGCAGGTTACTTAAGTTATGGCTTTGCAGCTACTTGACGAGGACGACGACAACAATAATCTAGGATTCTGATTATGTAGCCCTTTGGTGCCTACCAGTGTGGGATCATTTTAGCACCTTGAACTAATCCTCTGCATGTAAAGTGTTTAATAATATGGTTGAAAGATGATCTTTTTTATTTTTCACCACTCATTTGTAACCCATTTCATTTATAAGATAGATAGACTGGCAATAAAATATAATTGGGGAGAGAGAATGATTAACCAATAGCAAGTCAAACCACAGAACAATAATGAGTGGAGATGAGTTAAGCATTAATATAATAGACTGGCAAAAAAATATAATTGGGGAGAGAGAAAGATTGACCAGTAGCAAGTCAAACGACGGAACAATAATGAGTGGAGATGAGTTAAGCATAAATATAAAATCCCAAAAATGGTCCGAGTGCCATAATGGATGTTTTTTTGGTGTTGAAAGTTTGGAAACCTTTGACCTTGGGCTTTTGTTGTTTGTTTATCTCTTTTTACTTTAATTAATAGAGGAGCAATTACTGGTTGTTCATTTTTTTTACTTGGACTTGGGTTGAGCCGGAAGAACCAATGTCATTAATGAGTTGAAAAATTGCTTGCCCTTGCTTTGAGTTTTGCATTAGAAAAGTTTAAAGCCTAACCAAATGGTTGCCAAGGCTACTTTGTGGATACTGTAGTTAACTCTTATAATCTGATTTTTAACCAGTCCATCCAAGATCATCTTACTGCCTTTTCATCCATCAAATCTTTAGCATTTTTTTTTGGGTTACAAAAAGGTCAGGGAAGTTAATTTGTGATTTTGATTCTTGGTATTGGAACTGTGGATTCTTGTTAGTGGGACTCTTTTGTCTTGTTCTGGTGTGAGGGTGTTCGGAAACTGGTTGGGTGACTTGTCATTGGGGATTCTCAAAATTCTTGAAGTGTAGAAATTGGGGATTTCTTTGCTTCTCTATATCTATTCTATTCTAGCTTTTTTCTGGTCTATTTTTTTTCAATGAAATTCTCCTTTTATAATAGGTTCAAACGTTTTTGATCTATTGTGCATAACCATATATGTCAGCTGCCAAAAACAAAGAAATGCCTTGTCTCTTGATTTAAATTTTGAGTGTGCATACCTTGTTTTGAGCTATTTCAAGCTTCAGCTTTAATTCCAAGCACACCAGCAGTGATGTCCAGTGCCATGATGAACAGAACAATCACAAAGCCATTGTTCAGGGCTGCCATTAAAAAATCCAAGAATAAATTCCCATTACAATTTTTCCAACAGCGTGTTTTGTTCTTGCTTGTATAGGTTGTTACAAAGGTAAAATTGTAACAATTATTAAATTCCTTCCCTCCCTTCCTTTAATGAACTTATCCAAACAAGGGAAGTTGAAGTTCCCTTCCTACCTTTTAATAACTCTATCCAAACAAAAGAAAGGTCATAATACTCAACCTCCCCCTTCCCTTCCCTCCCCTTCCCTTTATGATTGTATCCAAACAAAGCCTTAATCTCGAGGCACCTCAAGAATGTCTCTAGCTCTCGGTTATCATCCCTAGGCCATTCTAAGATGTTTCGTAGCCTCGGTCAGGTCTAGAATTCATTCATAAGCTGGGAATTATGCATTATTTAGGTGGTAGCTAAGTGGTATGGTTAAGGTAAGGTAAGGAATGACGGCTAAGGGGTTAAAGTGCTTAAGTTGTTAGGGAGCACTAAGGGGATTAAGGTGGGTTTCAGATTTTTTGTTGACCCAAGTGGAAGGTCTTAGACCTTCGAGAAAATAAAAAGAAAACCTAAGAAGAACCTGACCAAAACTTGTGGTTGAGTAAGTAAGCCACTAAAAAACCCTAAGCTACGCTCCAAGAGCTTGGTAAGTTGTACCACATAAGGTAGCTACCCTATACAATAAGTTAAATGGAAGAGACAAGTAAGAAGGCAGTAAGCGGTGACTTACTCTAAATAGCTCGTCAAAAGGTGGGCAAGGTTTAAGTAAGTGAAGACTTACTCTAAGGTGCCCAAAAGAGGACATCTTGGGGTTAGTTAAGTGCTAGCGTAGGATATGAGGGCCAGTATCCAAGTACCCTGTCGTAAGAGCTCACGGCAAGTCTAGCACCCATGGGTGTAAGGAAGTCCTAAGTACATTTGCATGTGCATGTTTCATCCATTCATCCATCCATCCACCCATTAATTGCATTGTTTGTTGTTTTTATCCTTATTTCTAATTGTGTTGTTGGTTGCCTGTTTTGTTCTATATTTATATAGACATGCTTGTTATGCTTTGCATGCTTGTATTTTTTTTTTCCTACAGGTGTCAAATCCGTTATTGAGTACCTCATAGTACTTACCCCTTAAGTGTTGTGTAGATATTAAGCGGGCTACTCAGGCTTAACAGTTGGTAAGGGACAGTTATTAAGGCTAAGTTTTATTGGTTTGAAGGTACTCTCTAAGTAGGAGACTTTAATTTTCCAAGCTACTTATAGTATAAACTAGTACTGACCAAAGTATTTGCCTTACTGTTTTAGGCTAAGTGAGTACAAGGAAAGTATGGCTCATCACTTGAAGCTAGCTTGCTTGGGTGAAGAGCTAAGGATGGATCTTAGTAGATACATGTTGCTTCTTTTATATGTATGGTGTTTTCATATAAAGAGGTTGCCTCTACTAGTGTCCATTGGTGTGTACAACACAAAGGTTGCATTTCGATGCGTATAAGATGGAGATGTATGCACATGGTTGTTACTTAAAGTTAAAGCAACTAAAGTTTCTACATCTTGGTTTTTTTGAATTGTGTTTTCGTTAACTGTTGTGACACTATTTTCAATGTTATTTTATTTTATTGTCATTGCATAGCCAAGACAACGCATGCATATTTTTTATGCAGGATAGGCTAAGTAACTAGTTGCACGTAATGATTTAAGATACTTCTCGAGTAATAACTAGCCAATTATTACCAAATGACATCATAATTTCCTAAAAACCTACCAGTGGAAGTAAATTCAGGACGCTACGATCCTGTTCTGCCACCAAAAGGGTTTTGACCTTAAGTCTTTTTTGTCTATTCAAAACTTAATAGCTACTAGTGTTGGACATCCAACTGTGATCCATTGACGCTCACCACGCCTCCCCTTCTACCATATCACTGCTCCTATATTAAGTCGGCAAAATGCCTATTTGTCACCATTCCTGATCCATTGTAGCGTTCTTCAATTTGACAATGGGATAGCATAGTAAGGGCACAGTGGTAGAAGTAGCTTCCAGGTAGGCCGGGAGATGTAGCTGGCAATGTCAGGAGGCAAGACTGGAGATGAAGTTTTAGCAAGCCAAAGTGAGGAAAGAATAGGTATGACAATTAGGTGAATTGGGTTAGCATTGGATCAGACTATTTAGGTTCAGGTTTAATCTGGTTAGCGTAAAATGCGGGTCTCGGTCAAGTTAGGTTGTTTTAGGCTCAATTTGATTTTAGGTTGAGTTGATTTTGGGTTTGAGTTCAAGTTGAGTCAAATTTATTTCGGTTTAGGTTCAATATAACTTAGGTCAATTTCAGTTTCAAGTAAATTTCAAGTTGACTATCGAGTTTAAGTTTAGATTTAGGGTTTAAGATAAATGTTAGTCTTAGGATTAGGGTTAGGATTACCATTAGTGTTTAGGCTTACGGTTTAGAGTTTAGATTTAGTTATGAGGTTTATGGTTAGGAAGATTAATGGCTTATGGTTAAGGTTAAGGTTGCGTTTAGAGTTTTAGGATTAATAAGTATACATTGGAGACAAATATGAAGAGTTAAATAAAATAGTTGACTATATTAACTACATTTAAAATTGTAGGCAAATAACTAAAAACAAATATTACTTTATTGCTAAATTAGAATACGATTGAGGCTTCTAAACTAGTAAAACCTAGAAAATCCCTACACCAGTAAATCTTAGAATACCCATAAACAAACCAAAACAAATTATTTGTTAATTTATTCTTCAAATTCCATAACATCCTAAACAAAAAATATTTTTAATTCATTTTTTTAGTTTCTTAAATTGCATGGTCATAATGAATGTATAATTTAGATAAATCATCACTATATAAAAAATTCACAATTTTTTTAAATCTCTACTGACTATATATTTTATATTGATTTAGGTTCAAATCGGGTCTTGTCGAGTTTAGTCATTAGGCTATTTTAAGTTTGGGTCAAGTTAAACTTAGATCTGGGTTATTTTGGGTTTATGTCAATTTGGGCTCGATACAATTCGAGTTCGGCTATTATGAGTTTGGGTCATTTGAGTTTGGGTTTTACCGAATTTCACTTCAATCGGGTTCATGTTCAAGTCAAGTTAGGTATGGTTGAGTTCAGGTCATTAACTTTCATGGTTAAATTGAATCATGTTAGACTTCGGTTTAGGTAGGTCTGGTCAAGTGGTCAATTTAGAGACATGATGGAGATTTGGTTCCTTAACAAACGTATGTTAGACAATTCGCCTGTGTGGCGCACATAAGATAAAACATATTTTTTACTACTATAGATTGCCTTTATCAACTTGTGGTGGGGGTACAACTATACTAGAAAGGTAGTCTCCTTTCATTTTGTTAATCAACATGGATGCATATATTTTGAGAACAATGGAGACCATGGATCCTAGTGAAAATTTTAATTTCTATACAAAATGTTAAGTAATTTGTAAATGAATCCCACTAAAGTTTCTCAAATGACTCCAATAATTTAGGAAAATAAGAAAAATAAAAAAAGAATAATTATTTTTTTCATAAATATGTTGAAACTAAAGTAAAATTTTATTTTTTTTACAATTATGTTCCATAAAAAAATAAACTTTACTATTTATGAAATGTTTTTTTGCTACAAAATGACAAAAGTCTAAAACTAATCCACGAAACACCTGCATATACTATATGAGCTATCCCTTGTGAAAAGGATAAATATTAGTTGACCATGTTTTAGGCCCAACTGTATATGGGATAGGCTAAATAGAATTGGGTCTTGGCCCTAACAGAATTAGAAGTATGGTCCATGCTATCACAGAACCAAGTTGATTCTGATACTGTTTGTGATGACTCTGATCTAAAACGAATTTATGGAATATCTACCCACACCGCATAGACTATTATTTGTGAAAAGGATAAGCAGTATGTGATTAAGCTATGAAACTTCAAGCCATATATACACATCAGATATCCACAAATTTCCCATGTGTGATATGGTGTGTTACGTGTCGTTCAAATCCTTGTTGAGCAACCCTTTTCTCATCTAGAATTCCATATGCAACCAAGTCATTAGATGTCATAATAAAACAACATTGTGGCTGCTCTAGAAGCCTCATAAAAACTTGGGATTTAACAACAAGCCAGAAAATTGGTTGGAGATCATTTATTTAGTGATATCCTTCTCCTTTTTCTAGATTTCTAAGAGATCAGGTTGGGTTACTTACACTTTCAAATTTTGGGGTTTAAATCCTTGATCATTTCTCAAATAATGGTTGTATTTACATAGGCACTTCAAGTTCGATGCTGCTACTACTGCTATTTCCAACTTCTTGCTGGCCTTCTAATAATATTCTCATTTCCGATTAGAAAAACTAAACAAAAGAAACTTAGTATTCTTTGTGTGGGCAACATGGAAACGAGTAAATGATTTATCTTTAAAAGCAAATTGAAATTTGAGTCCAATTTATTGAGTGAGAATCAAGTCATATCTTATTTTAGGATTTGCGCATATTTATCTAGAGAAATGCACACATATGTATCTAAAAATGGAGATGGAACTCATATTTGTTAAATTGTGATTGGTTAGATATATTGTTGTATCTGGTGTAATAATTTATGTTCCAAAGGATCGCAAATTTATTCAAAGAACTGCCACTGAGGGCAAGTGGGTGCCGGTCAAAAGAACTAGTGCAAGTATCGCTATTAGATATGCACGTGGCAACTTCAATTTCCTAAATCGGGGAACAACGGTGTCTCTGAAATTACATAAGTCTGAATTGTTTATTTTCTATCATTTACATCAGGGGACGTACCGGCAAGCTGTTCTTTTAGTTGTGCAGCGAGTTCAACTACTAGCTGTGCTACCAACCATTTGTAATCAGTTTTCATAAATCTGTTGAAGGTTCCAGAAGAAATTGAAATGACTAAACTCACAAAGGAGTTGAATTAATTATAGGGAATTCCTAAAATTCTTAGATATAATCCAAAATATTTAGCAAAATAAGTCTAACAAATTCTTAGATGTAACTGCAAATGAACAAAAACAGTAACTACGGATAACGCGCGACAATTCACAAGCAATAACATGCTTGAAGCTTGCTGATAAATAGTTTAATATGAATATTAGTTGCATTGAGTTGTTACTGGCAAAGAAGCCCAGCTACCAGGTACAAGTGGACCGATTAATTCGATTGTTTCGGTGACAAGAAAGTCCAAGTCGTCTTTTTCTATGCGAATTAGCCGACTGCGAGAGCTGCATATACAAGTCCCTAGTCAACTTTGTTTATACAAATTAATTAGAATTTTCAAGGCAATAATTAACTTGAGAACTTCGTACATGAAAAATTTTGCAACATTACCATTCATGCGCGCACAAACACAAAATTTTTTTAAAAAGTTCAGTGGGGCAGATATGCAGTACACAGAACATATGTTTTTTTCCCCATTTACTGTATGTACCGTATGACACACAACTTCGGTTAGGGAAACAAAAGATAACTTCTTATTTCATTTTAAATTATATACATCAAAGTATCATATACTTATATAAAATAAAAATTAAAATGGTATACATATTTTTAGCATAGATATTATGTTATTTTATTCTTTTTTTTTTTAAGAGTAAAATTCAATTAATAAATTTTAACATCATTGAGTTTCCAAACTATTACAATTTTTTGCTTTTGTTTTTATCATTCATTTTTACCAAAGTACACTACATTTATCAATATATATATTACTTATAATTGGTAACTCATGATGAAAATAACTAGAATAAATATAAAAATGTGTGAAAAAATTATATTCAATATTTTCATCTTAAAATGATATCTTTATTATTTACCACAAAATTAAAACTGAATGAAACATTTCACAACCCCAAAACTAAACAATCTAATGTTATAAAACTTTAACCTAGGGTGCTCAAGTTATCACTTCAAAAATTGTAATCGTATGAAGAAAGACGATTGGCACTAACACCTCTCACTATCCACTAAATCGTATTAATTATATAAATTTCGATGTTCCAACTACGCTCATTCCCATTAAAAGTTTTTATTTTTATTTTTAAATAAAAACAGGTATAACTATACGTTAAGTTTAACATTTTGGTCATTTAGGAGTTATTTCTTGGTTTTTTTTTCCTCACCCTCGTTCTCATTAATTTGTCCCAACAATAATATATTAAAAAAAACCAATTAAGACTTTGCATTTCTTGGTTTTTTTCTTTCTTCGGCGCTTTGTCATTCATTTGTCTTAACAATAGATTAAACAAAGACCGACGAAGACTTAACAGGTTCTCGATGTACAGTAGGACATTTACTAGGGTGGACATGCTCCTACTAACATTTCAGTAACATTCGTTTTACTAACTGATGTCTTTAATATTGATATTGTCAAATATATCACACCCACAACAAGTAGTTTACTGCATGACATTTTATTTTATATATGTAAATTGTGGAAACCCACACCTCTGTCATGTTCCCTTAAAATGTTCCTGTTGTCATGATAGCGCCATCGTTACACTATATCATATACGTCATTCATATTGCAACATCATTCATGATATATACGGATATAAATTTAGAAATTTTTATTTTTGAAACTCACTTTTAATTTTGTCATAAGCTTTTTTCGCATAAAAAATTATGATCATATATATTTTTTTATTACAATCGCATGAATCATGTATACTCAACATAATTGTTTATGATTATAATCGCATGAATCAAATATTTTTTTTTTTGAAAAAATGTAATTAATAGACTAAAAGTAATTATTTTTGTATACAGTGATTATTTACTCTTTTCTCCATCTCACTTGAAACTCCAAGTATTTCAACAATCCTGGCGCTTATTTTATTAAGGTAGGCATTTTAACAAATTCATAAAACACAAATTATTTTGAAAATATTTTATTCAACTAGTTACCAGATATTTGGAGTATTACATTTCAAATGCTGCGTCATTAGTTTCGGGCAGAAAATCAAGAAAATTGAAAATAAATAATCTTTGAAGTCTGAAATTAACAAAGCTCTAAGCATATGATCACGTTTACATGATCAAAAAGAGTCGGCAAAACTCTATATAAAGAAGTATCCCATTTGCAAGATTTCCCACAACAGAGCTCTAAGCATAGGCAAAAAACCAAGTGCAATTTTTTGAACCCAGAGCATCCAAATCAATTGGTAATATCTATTTTTTTGCTGTTAGTACTAGTTTAGTATTTTTACTTAATTTGTTTGGAACATTCTTCTCTCAGAGCTTTTAAATAAGTCCTGCAATTAAATTCTAAACCATTTTTCAATTCCTAAAATTATGCTCCAACATTTGCAGACAATGGCTCGTGGCAAAACGCAAGGCGCCATTTCAAACTACCTTGGCTATGCCACGGGTTTGATGGACCAAAAGGAATGGAATGGCAAGGAAAACCCGAATAAACCATACCCACAGTCGATCCCTAATAGTAAGGCAGAAACGTTTGAGCAATCACCAGATACAATGAATAATAACACTTCATTTGGTGCTTTGGTGTATACAGCCCATGACTCCTAAGCAAAAGGTCCCTCGAAAATTGTAGTTGCTTGGGAAATTCTGCAATCGGACCTAGGAAGGTATGTAGCTAAATGTTCTTTAGGTACATGTGATAGGGAGGCCTAAACTTTCCAAGTTAGGTATATGTATTGATGGCCAAAACTGGCTTAGTTTCCCATAATTTAATGGGATAACTGGTTCTGTTTTAAATTGTATAGCATGTACAGAAAATTGAACTCTATACATGCATGCAGTTGGCTTACACAAAGATCTATCTTGCTACTCAAGTTATTGACCGGAAGATTGTCAAGGCAAACATGGCGATTGTGACTTCTGCAACCAAGGATAACATTAGTGACATCAAGTATCGAATGGAACTTTGTCGCTACAATTCCTTTTATTGCGATCCAGTTCCAAGCGGCAACAGCATCGAACTAATCAACAAATGCATGCGCAATGCAAGAGCATCCATGAGGCACTTATAATTTCTAGTTTTAGTACTAATGAATAAACTGCTCCTTATCTGTCTGCTAATATCATGAATTATCTATGTCTTGTTGTCTGTATGTTGTTGTGTTGTGTCCAATAGTATACTTTGAATTAATGAAATAAAGCATATCAAGAACTCATAGTTATGATGTACCTTTGAAGAACATAATTTCTACAAAGAAATTAACCTGCATTCACAATGAATATAATTTTTTCGATTAAAAAATAAAAGCCCACATGCAAGCAAGCTAGAAACTCAAACGTTAAATGGGGGAGGATTAGCTTTGTTTTTTAGCAAAATCACAATAACAATTGATTTTTGAATCGTAAATAAATCAAGTTGAGAGCATATCAAATACAAAATTTTGGTGTTGGCAAAGGGTAAACAACTATGAAATCTTGCTTGTACTATTAAATTGATGAGAGCAAGCAAGTTAAGATCTGATAATTAAATTAAGATCATGCAAGTCGCCATTTGATAATAAAGAAAAAGGGTTCCTGAAAATGACTTGGAAACCAGTAATTCAATGAGGCTTAAAAAATCAAAAAATGCTTCTTTTGTCTTGAATGACGTTTGAGTTTACACCTCTTGATTGTTCATTTCATTTACCTGTTCGGTTTTCAAATAGCTGGAGATTGGAGACCGAACCCCCAGTGTATATATACCAACTAACGGTGTTAGTGTCTACCGTTAATATACATTAGATAGTGGTTTGATTAAACAGAGAAGCATGAAAGGGATTGAGAGGCTAAAGAAAAGAACCAACTTCCTTTGTCCCCCATTGTTCTCCCTTTTCAGTACCCGAAAGCACCCAGTCTGTCTTGGTTGTTCTACTATGAAGATGATTGAGAGGCTGAATAAAAGGATTTTAAGGTGGGATCCATGAAAAGCACATGCTTTCACAGGAATAAATGTTTTTTCCCGGTTCCTAGAATTGAATGAGTTTATTGACATTTAGGATTTGGGTTTTATGTTTTGAAATGAATGGTTCCAGAAAATTTAAGTAATGATATTCGTTGTTTGACTGTTCGTACGTATGAGAGAGTTGCATTTTTTATTCTGGTTATATACATATATATATGTATGCATGTACGTATATATGTGTAAATATACACACACACACACACACACACACACACACATGTAAGTTTTTGTGTCTGTGTGTGTTTGTGTATATAGGTCTATGTTACAATTGTATGGATTTGAGTTGCCATTGCATGAAAGTGGATTCATATATTTATGAAACTATATACTATTCGTGTGTAACAAAGAAAATTTTGTATAGCATAGTGTGCAAATATAACAATAAAACATAAAGACGCACCTATCATTTCAGTCGGTGGGAAAATTGAGCTTGAACATAATTTATAGCTGCAACTAAGTTCCTATTATGTGAAACTTGTGCATGAAATTTTGTTTGAATTTGAGTTTCTATTGTACAATGCTTGTAGCCTATTGTATGAAGCTAAGCTGGTGCCTTATAAACGTGGAAGTTGAGATTATGATATATGAAATTGGGTCTCATGTTGTATTCAATTAAAATATTAATGTATGAAAGTGGACATCTATTGAATAAAAATTATTTCCTATTAAGTGAAATTTAGTTTATATTATACAAAAATGAGTTACTATATGAAATTGAAGCTTCTCCATAAAGTCAAACAAAAACTCTCCCAATGTAAAATTGAATCCTAAATGTATTAACTTGGTAACTTATTGTACAAAACTGAAATCCAAATGTATGCAAGTCTCCGAATACCAATGTTTAAAAAAAAAATGAATTAGTAAAATTATTTTTTTAATAATGACCATATTTATCATATTATCTCTATTATTTCCTTATGATTATCTCTTCAGATGTATTCAAATTCAGAAAATTTTCACAAATTAATAATTTGAATAAAGTTAATATATTTCATAATTATCTCAATCAAATCGAACTTACTCTAACAAATAAAAGTTACCATTTCTAATTAAAACCAAAACTAATAGACATTAATGTGAGATAACCCCAGTATATATCCACTAGGTTTGCCTCATAATGCATAGAATAATTGACTTTATAACTATCAATAAATTTAGAGGTTGAATGGTCAAGGGGCTCAGCATCATAAATTAATTGCTATATGGAAGCCTCTTTATTTTTGTTGGACTCCATTATAATTTTATTAATTTTCCATTTAGGCTAGTACACTATGTCGTGGAACGGCGTCCCGACACCCCAAATTACTTGGCTTATAGGCTCTTAGGGACTGTGAATCCTGCTTAGTTACTATTGGCTAACTATTACTCGTCAGTAAAATTAAAACAATTAATGTGCAACTATTAGCCTATCTTGCAAAAGATATGTATGCTTTCGTCTTGGCAATGCAAACAAATAAGCAAACTATTTCGAAAACATTGCTCGAGCATTTCAATTAAAACATACTTAAACCATGTCAAGACAATAAAATACTAGTTACTTCGACTTTAAGTAATAGTTTGTGTACACTTAACATCACTAGTATGCACCCAAAAGTAACTCAATTGTTTTACATGACAATGTATTCTAATAGAGGCAACATCTTAGTACACAAGGTGTTATATACACAAGACAAAAACTTAACTAAGAGCCTTTACTTGAGCCCCACCTTTGAGCTGTCAAAGCTCCAAGAGCAAGCCCTTCCTTAGTGCTTGTGCACCACTTAGCCTCTGTATTATAAAGGCATAAAACTTAGTTAGTACATAGCTTGGTTTACAAGTAATCTTAGAATCACAAGGATTCTAGTGAAAGAGTACTTGCAAAAAGAGAAAGCTTAGCCCACAACTATTCACTAGTTGTTAGGCCTGGTGTTAGAGTGTGCACAACAAACTTAAGGGAGTGAGTATATGTATGTACTTAGTGAGGGTCCCTTGGGGTACCTGCAAAGAAGATAACAAGCAAGCAAGCATGCAAATATGACAAACAAACAATCAAGTAGTCAACAAAGAAGAAACTCAAGACAACAACATGGAAGATGTGCAATGTATAAATGTATGATATGCAATTCACATAATCCTTGGGACTTATTATACTTTAAGTGCCTTAAACTTGCCATGAGCTTAAATGGCGGAGGTACTTGAGACACTGGCCCTCGTATTTCAAATACTTTACCTCCCTTAAGTCCCACTTACAGGTCCTAGAGTAGGTCATCACCTCCTCTTAAAACTTACTCATCTTACCCTCAATTTATTGTACAAGGTAGTCATCTTATGTGGTTTAACTTGCCAAACTCTTGGAGCTTAGCTTAGAGCTCCTTAGTGGCTTACTTACCAAATCAAATGGTTCAGTTGGGATCTTCATTGGTTTCTTAATTAATTCCTTTAAGTTTGAAACTTTTCTCTCTTAGGCCCATGTAGCCTTTGAAACTGACTTAATCCCCTATAGTGCCCTATTGACAATGTGAGCACTTTTAGCCTTTAGCCACTCTACTTTGCCCTACCTTAACCACAATACTTAGCACCTATTAAATAATGCATAATTCTTAACTCAGGAATGAGTCTTAGACCCAACTAAAGCTATGGAATATCTTAAATTAGGCAAAGGATGCTAACCGAGAGTTTGAGACATTCTTAAGATGCCCCAAGCTTGAGGGACTAATGCCTTGGTGACACCATTGGTGATTCATCACCAAAGGCATCAAGGCTCTGGAATCTTAACGTCTAATGGTGATGCGTCTCTAGTTTGCATCAACAATAGCAACGTGTCACCAATGCACTACAGCATTGCGCAATAGTGTGTGAACTTGCATGAAACTTGCTCAAACTTTCCCATCCTAAAGGTAATTCGCATGGATCTCATTTCTACTTCATTCCCACTCATAATACTACATTTCTATTCATTAGTTGAGCTAAATTAACTTGAACCCTTACCTCAAATTCAGCAACAAAGCAGGAACCAAAGCACAAGCTTACTTGAACTCAACTAAGCTTTCTTGAGTTCCAATCCTAAAAGCAGCATGATATGGCACCAAGAACCTCAAATTAAGACCCAAACAAATAACTTAGAACCAGCTCCAACAATGACTTAGAACTAGCTCCAACAAAACCAAGAAGCTTACCTTAGGTTTTAGTCTCAAAACAGGCATCAAAGAGCCATTTGGGAGCAAGAACACCAATAACAAGTTAGAGGCTTGTTCGATACACCTTGGGACCTTCAAATTCAATGGAAACTTGTAGAATTTAGGAGTTTTGGAGTAGAAATTCTGGTGGGGAGTGGGAGTTACGAAAATGGGAAAGAAACAAGTGGTACAAGGGAATCAAAGTTCCTTTAAGGCACACTTCTTGGTTTCATGCCCCTTAGCCCTCAAGTTCTCATTTGTTTCAATTTAGTCACCAAACACTCACCCAAAACCATCCTTCCTTGGTCCTAAAGGATGCCAAAAACTTCATACACTTAGTCTCTTGGGCACTTAAGCCACTTAAAACATAAATGGCTCAATTGAGCACTTAGTGCAACTTTTTATTCTTTTCCTTCAAAGATGGTTCTAATAGCTAGGATAACTAATGGTCTTGACTTAATTAGGCAAAATTCCTTACATGACCCTAATTTCATCAAAACTATAATCCTGTTATTCACTTGGGTCAAAATTACCATTTTGCCCCTTTTTGACTTTTAGGTGCCAAACCACACTTAGGAATTCATTTTTATTTAACTTAGCTTGTCTTTCTTGCTTAACAAGTTGTTGGCTTGAGGTACTTAAGTAAAAACACTTAAATACAAACACTTACCTAGTCAAAACTCATCACTGACTAGGAGAGTTGTCACACACTAGGCCGCTTGATCTTCTCAAAACATCCTCAATCTATCTATCATTAATTTTTTCTCCTTTAATCATATTTTTATAATTGCGTTGTTATTTGTCTTTGTTGGACTGCACAATTTCTCTCAACTCTAATTTGCAGCCCCTTTCAAGTCCACCATCAAATTTTTTGCCCAATTCTTCCTTACCAAAGGTGTCAAGAATATCGGCATTTAACTTACTTAGGTAGCAATCAGTATTTTTCCCATTATCCTCATTTAAATGATGAGCCTATTCAAGAGTTCCTGCTCTTTCATTAATTCTAATAATTTCACTAGATTGGCTAGTAGCTCTGTTCGTCACACTTCCCCTAATTTGTTCATTTTCCCAAAGAAGTGTGTTTATTTTCCAATGATCCATTTTCCAGGAAGACTTTATCACGACCATCATCAAAATGTACTCCATCAATTTCTAATTCCGATGAACAAATGCCATAATTTTCATTACTCTGGACCAAATCACTTTCTACAGTAGACTTTTCAACAACTCTAACATTGACAATTTTATCATCAACTTTTAACTAGACTACAGTAAATTTGAAATCCATCTTATACGTTAACACCAAAAATTTTTCCAACATGCAAACGCCTTTTACTAGATGTATCTTTGTCCACAACCACCACTTTTCCCCATTTAACACCCAACAAATCAAAAGTTGAACTTCTTCAAGCATGCAAAAGGACTCCAACACACAACAATCAACCCAATCTACTAGAACCATTCAAGTTCTTTTTCCATCCCCAAATCCATGAAAACCAATGATTAAATATTCTTCTCCTTCGACCAACAATGTATCTACTGCGTTATTTGACTTGCACTCTCGCAAAATTCTTAAACCACCAAGATACTTCATTTTACTTGAGCTAGTACCATCTAATGCACATAGATGTTGGACTGACTTTTCCAACTCCAAATGCTTCAACTCATCCGCGGCACATCTCTGAGGCTTGGCAAGCTTTTCCAAATTTGACTATATTTTAACTCCAGCCCATTGGTTCTTTGCTTCATGTTTGCCACCATCCTTTGTTTTTCATCCCACCACCACATCATTGAAACACCTTTTATCCCTTAGACAACTAGTATACCTCCTCCTTATCTTAGCTACTTTTTAGGATAGTCTACAGTTCCTCTGGTTTTCTCCATCTTCTTAAAATAAAATACATTGACCCTTATCTTGAAACTCCGAATCCATAGTGAGTTCAAAACTACTTACGGCCTTTTGTTATTTTTTCCAAGGAAAATATACGTCCATAACTACTTAAAATCTTTGAAACACTTTCTACAAGAATTGTCTGCCCAATTTTTAGGAAAATTTATGAAACAAAAGGATGCACCAACCTAGTCCATTACCTTGTTAAGATCACTAGCCTTAGCTTTCTCCTATGCCATTCTCCAGAGTCAAAACCGTCATACTTTCTCTTGCATTCTTTTACACACACACACACACACACACTCTATCTCTTTCTATCTCACCATATCTTGGTTGGGATAGGGAAAGGTCCATGTGGATAGTAAAGTAAAGCAATTATGCATGGGTAGTTTGAAAAGTAAAAATATGGCGTTGTTATGAAAATGGTTGTGGATATTTTGGCAAGAGCAAGAGGCTTTGTTACAAAAGGTTATTGCTAGTATTTATGGTAAAGAAGGCAGACTATCAAATGTTTTAGGAAAAAGGAGTTAGAGTGTTGTTTGGGGGAAAATATTAAAAATAGGTAGGGATATGAAGTTGAGTGGAGTTCTTGTTTTAAATTCCTTTAATGGAAAGTTGGGAATTAGGGTAAATATAGGTTTTGGAAACATGTTTGGGTGGTAAATGGATGTTTAAAGTATAGATTTCCTACATTACCTTGGTTACAGTTAAATGTAGAGTGTAAGGTCTACGAAAAATGAATTTGGGTTAATGGTAATTTGATTTGGTAGTGGGAATGGAGGAGAAGGTTAAGAGGGCAAGAGTGTGGAGAAAATCATGAACTAACAAACATTTTGCAAGATTTTCCTATGGATTCTAAGGCCTTTAACTCTTATATTTGGAGTGGGAGCTTTGGTAGTTTGTTCATTGTTCAAAAGTTTTCCAGATGCTTAGATGAGATGCTACTGTAGAACTATGTGGGTAAAGCTTGTGGTTGTTGCAGAAAGTGGGTTCCAAAAAATGTGTCTTTGCTCATGTCGTGAATGATCCAGGATTGTGTTTTGACAAAACTGAACTTGATTGGTAGAGGCATAACTTTGCCTAAAAAGAATTTTTGTGTGTGAGAAAGATATTGAGGATATAGAACATATTTTTCCACATTATGTTAAATATGGTTTAGTGTGGCACTTGATCTCATGATGGTGTAATATACAATTACAGTTTGCTCCTAACTTACTAGAGCTCATGAGCCGTAGTCCAAGTGAATGCAGGACATTGGAGTAATTTAAAGTGTGGGATGCAATTCTACAGGTCATAATTTGTGCTTTATGGAAAAGGAAAAATAAGGTGGTATTTAACAATAGAAACTTCAAGGTTATATGTAAATGCTTTACAAGTACTTCCCCAAAGGTCAAATGCTAAGGTAAGTAAATCTGAAGTTATTTTCCTCATATAAGTTTTATTAAGTAAGAAAGCAAGCTAAGTAAGATTAAGTGCAAATAGCACTTAAAGGGCAAGAAAGACAAAATGGTAATTTTATCCTGAGTCAGTGGCATGGCTATAATTTCTATGAAATTAAGGTCATGTAAGTTTTCATAACCAAACAAGTTAATACCATACGTATTTCTAGACATTTTAACCAAAAGTGAAAATTACGGGCTAAAAATGCAGTAAGTGTGAAATTAAGCTATTATGTTTTATAATGCCTTAAGTGGCTTATGGGCAAAGTGTGTGGGTAAGAAAAGTTTTTCTATGGGACTAATGAGAGATGGTGGAGGAAGGGGTTAGGTGGCCTAAGAGAAACAAATAGAAGTCTTTGGGCCAAAGTGACAAGAAAACAAAAATGGACTAACTGCAATAGTTAGGATATTTTAAGAATAGATGAACAACACAATTCACATCACCTTTTTCATTCCATTATCATAGTTTTCCTCTGTTAAGTAGCTCCTCCTCATCAAACCTCCTAATCTATTTAAAATTTCATGAAAATTGAAGGTCCCAAAGCCATGCCAACAAGCATCTAGTTCATCTTCTGTGTATATGGTGCACTTGAAGTTATTCTTGCAAGTTTTCATTTCAAACCCTAAGGTATGCTTCTATGGTTCTTATGAGTTAGTTCTAAGCCTATTAAATGGTTATAAATGGTCGTAATTTCATGCCCTTGGTGTCCACTTAGTTGAATTCAAGCTTGGACGTCAAAGGAACTTCATTGAGCTCATGTGTGCTTTTTGCTTTCTGGATGATTTGAGGTGAGAGATTTAAGTTATGGCATGATTGAATGACGCATTAGTTGTGCTGTAACACTTATGAGTATGCTTTGTTTTGGTACTAAGTGATTTGGGCATGGTGGTATGGTGTCACAGGCCATAGGTGCCTGTCACCAAGGGCAACCCCGTCTTATGTTTTCAATCTGTTTCAAGCACCTAAGTACTATAGTTTTCTTCCTAGGTCTAATCTATGGTGTTTAGCACTTTAATTCAAGTCAAAAACCTACCCCTAAAGCTAAGATAATGCATCATTAGTAGGTAATAAGTAGGTGGTTAAGAGGGCTAAGTTTAAGTGGTTTTCTTTAAGTACCTTAAGGCTTAAAGACGTGCCAAGATAAGACTAAGAGGAGCTTGATGCTATAATTGCCAAAGAATGAGGCCAATAACCTATGAAATTGGATTCAAACCTGAGGTGGGTTTTGATGGGTTTTGGGAGCCAAATAGCGCAGCGGAATTTAACCAAAACCCTCCAGGATCCAAGTGAAACGGGGTAAACCGGGTGTTCAAAAATTTTCATACCTAATTTTCGGTTGAGATCTCTCACTCAACTGTAGAGTCGAATCACAAAACTTGAACAGTTGACGTGTTCAGGCTCTCTATGGTANCCGCATGATATGTGACATACCCAATGACCTCCTTCAAGTTCACTCAGTTACGAGCAACAAAGGAAAGTATCAAAGTATGTGACTCACATGTAGGGAACCTTGATGATCTTAGGTCGAAGGACTACATATACCATGATCACTATGAGAATCACTTATGACACTCATATAACGATCCATGTAGTGTTCTTATGGTGGGTTGGTCCAGTACACAAGTTCTCCAACTTGTACCCATATGTAGACTACATATCTCATATTAGTCTCCACATATGCTAGTTGTTATGTATTATTGCAACCCACTCCACAATAATACTAGACCAGGGACATTTAAGAATATCATTATTCTAGGGTTACAATTACGTTTGTTAAGTTACGCAAAAACAAAACAACAAACATAATTGCTGGATTAATGCCTCAATAAAATATCATGACTCAATGGGCAAAAAATAGAATCATCTCATGATTGACTTTTTGGGCACAACATTAACAGGTTTAAGACCCCTAATGGCCCAAGGATAGAGGTTGGGAACCTTTGGGCATTGTGGTGGTACCTAAGAGTCCTGGCTGAGCTACAAGCTTTGTAAATGATCTACCAAGGAGCCCAAGCCAAGTCTAAAAGAATTTGGCCAATAATGGCCACTAAGTTCATTACTTGACATAACAAGAAAAGGATAGTTATGGGTAAGAAAAGGGTAAGTGATGACTTACTTAAGTAAGCCCATAACAAGTGAGTAAGGTCAAGTAAGTGAAAACTTACATTAAATGCTCATCAATATGGCTTCATGGGGTAAGTTAAGTACTAGCATGGGATGTTAGGGTCGATATCCAAGTATCCTAACCATAAGAGCTCATGGCAAGTTTATCACCTACAGGTGTAAGGAAGTTCTAAATGCATTTGCATATGCATGTTTCATCCATACATCCATCGATTCATTAGTTGCATTATTGGTTGTTATTTTGTTATTATTACTAGTTGTGTTGTTTATTACTTATGGTATTTTTTTTGTTTGTTTATGTATATGCATATTGCTTGCACCATGATTTCCCTGGTAGATGCTCAAATCCTTTACTTAGTACTTTTGAATACTTACCCATCAAGTGCTGTGCAGGTATTAGGTAGGCTAATTAGGCTTAACAATTGTAATGGATGATTGCTAAGGCTAAGTTTGTTCAGTCTGAAGGTATTGTCTTAGTAGGATACTTTATGGTTCCAAACTGCTTATGATATAAGTTGTATTGTCCAAGTGTTTGCCTTTTCAGTTGAGGCTAGGTGAGCATAAGGAAAGTTTGGCTCATCACTTGAACCTAGCTTACTCAAGTTAAGAGCTAAATATGGATCTTACTAAATATTGTTACTTTATGTACAAGTATGGTATTTTACACACTTAGTGTTGCCTCTACTAGTGTCCATTGGTTTGCATGACACTAGGGTTGCATTTGGCCACATATAGGATTAAGATATGTGCACATAGTTGTTACTTAAAGAAAAAGCAATTAAATTTTTTATGTTTTGGGTTGTTTTTAACTTTTTGTTTTATAAATGGGAATGCCATGATTTTTTTCTTAGTTTTATATATTTTTTATTGCATAGCCAATAAGACACATGCATTTTTTATTTGTATGGTAGGCTAAGCATCTAGTTATGCGTAATGCTTCAAGACACTTCATGAGCAATAGCTAGCCAATTTTAACCTAAATAGGATCATTGTTCCCTAAAAGCGTATCAATGGTAGCAAATTTTGGGCCCCGAGACATTGTTTCACCATAGTTGGTATCAAAGCAGGTAAATGGCCATAATATAGGTAATATATGACTAAGATCCAAGTGTTTCCTTATGCTCAGTAAGGTTGGTAATGCTTATAAGTGCTTCTAGAGTTATTGGCTAGCTTTGGTTACAAGTATATCGGTGAAAACCCGGTAAGGTGCTAAAATTCATGTAAGGGATTGAGTAAAGAACAAAGTGGACTAAGGTTAAACACATAGGGAAGGTGGTAGTTTAATGTGTAATCCCAGTGGCATTAAGGCATTGGTGGCTTAAGGAAGCATGCTCAATCTTTGAAGGAAGAGAGAGACCAAGGTTAATGCTCAAGGGGTAAGGGTCAAAATATGTTAAAGCCTTCCAGAATACCAAGACTAAGGGAGAAATCTTTACTTCAAGGGGCAAGACCAAGGTCAAGGCAACATTTTAGTGCATGTTGGTGCAGTTAAGTTAGAATGTGATAAGATATAAGCTGAGGAGTAGATAAGAATCCTAAGGGTAAGGGTCGAGGAACACTTACTAAAGGTGCAATGAAGCTAAGGGCAAATGGTAAGGTGTACACAAGGAGTTTAATAGATCATAGGGTAAGGGCTAAGGTGTATAAAGACTTTGATGCTCACAGGCCAAGAGAGCAATATCTTTACACAAGGTAAGTTGAGGCCCAAAACAAAAACTCATTAGAGACCGTTTAAATTGAAGTCCATGGAATTGAATAAAGTAGTGGGCTAAAGGCAAGGTAAGCCCAATGTCAAGGCTTGAATAAGGCTATGCTCAAGGTAAAGCCAAGGATTATTTCAAGAGACCCAATGCTATAAGTAAAGGCAAGAAATGTGGTACGCTAAGAACTTGCATTAAATGAAAGAGGTTAGAATTAAAAAATAAGAACCATAAACCACAAATCTAAGAATGGTGAAGTAACTTTGAGGATGCGGTTCTTCAAAGAGGGGAGTTGATGAGTTTGGTGCATTGGTTAAGGTTCAAGAGTTGAATTGAACCATGCAGACCAAAAGGTAGTAACTAAAACCCTAAGGCATTACAACTCGATATGGGAGTATAAGGGAGAACTAGAGTAACACCAAGAGCCATGAAACTTAAAGGGCAACCTAAGTGAGTTTAAAAGAAGGGCAACCTAAGGAATTTAGAATTGAGACCAACTAACTGTTAAAGGTACCTATAGTGGTAAAATGAACTACAAGTCCTGGACATAGTCCTAGGAGTTTCTTTAAGGTCTGCCTGACCTAATATTGCTTATGGAGAGTGGAAGTGACTTGAGCAATGTCTCAATTGCTAAGTAGTTCAAAATATTTAAATAGTGGAGCTAGTTCTATATTCAAAAGAACAAAGAAGGCCAAGAGCCATAAGGCTTAAAAGTATTGGCCCAAGTAGAGTCTAATGGTTCTAACTAAAAGGATCCTTGAGATTTGAAGTGAACCTTACGGTTGAAGGCTCCCTAGAAGATTAAATAGAATAGACAGAGGTGTGACTAACTAAAATTGCCAAGTTAAGGTGTTGAATGACTGAGTAGCTCAAAGGTCAGTTGAATGGAACTTGAGAAGAAAAGTCCTCAGTCAAAAGATTCAAGGTAAACAAAGGTTAAGGTTCCTTTCGACATAAAAAGATTTGTGGAGCCTAAGTGGCTTGTGGGAGTCTTTGCTCCTTCAAGGGTAAACAAGGTACCTAAGTGGTTTAAAGGGCTAAGTGGAGGTCACTAAATGGCTAAGGATGACTTTTAGATAAGAAGGTGACCAAGAAAAAGGAATTCAACACATGAGGAAAATTTGTTTAAGCTAAGGCAGTTGGAACTACCTTGTAACTCTAGAAGTTGAAGCTTGTTGAACATCAACCTTGAATCATTAAGTGCCAATGAAAGTGGCTCATAGTAAAGACACAATAATTTTAATAGCCAAAGAGACTTGAAGCACTCAAAAGAAGTGTGGGACTAGTGAAGTGCTAGGTGAGTCTTTTGTGGGCATAACTGGGTTGTAGAGCTCGGTCAAGCCTAAGGGTGCAGAAATTTTGGGCTATGGTTGTATAAGTCAAATAAGTAGCCACAACACTTAGTGCATAAGGATGGACTAATGAGATAATGACTTGAGAATGTGCCCAAGTGTTGGGAAGTAAGGTATAGGTACCAAAGCCGTCTCAAAGAGGGCATAAGAATTGTAAGTCTCATTTAGCCACAATTGTATACTAGGAGCACTCATGGGCAGCACTCAAGTTGTATTAACCCGATAGGTTTGGAATGTTAAGAAAGACTTCTATGGATTCCATCGAAAAGGAGTTGTCTACCATTCTCAGCATTTTTCTATTATTTAGCTGTTCAATCAAAGAACTTGTTAACTAACTACAATGAATTAAAATGCTATAAGAAATAAAAATAAATATAGCACAACAAAAATAAATAAATTAGATGAATCATCAATCAACAGATATTATGCCTAGATTCGAATCCTCTTATAAATCCACTGCATTATTCTTATTTTGGTTTAAAAGGCATATATTCATCTTGGATCATAGATAATTCCTGAATCAGATTAACCCATCTCTCAAGGTAGCTAACCCCTGTTCCCAAGTTGATTAATTCAAATATCTTCCCCACCAAAACCCTTAAAAAAGCATTACTAGTTCTTAAAGTCTCACTACTAGATTTCACCCTAGTCCAGAGGTCTTATGTTGATTTATCTCTAGGCTAGCATGTAATCACTTTTACCCACACGATGTTAAAACAAAAAATACAAGCAATTAACTTAACATGCCTGATATTAGACATTGACTTAATCAGCTAGCCTTTACCAATCCAATAATAAGGAAGCATATGTGGAAAGATCAAAAGAAACTATAAGAAATTAAACCAAAATTACTTTAAGCTTGAGTAAGAATTTAGCCCATCATCCTAACAAAGAAAGGCCTCAAAAGAAAAAGGAAACTAGAAATCAAAGACTCCATCTTTGAACATCTTCTTATTCAAGAAATCCTTGCTCCGATGTAAATCAATCAGCGTTGATTATTAGAACTACCTCATACAGCCTTCTACTATAAATATTTGTTNATAGTTTAGGCAGCGAGAAGGTTCTCAATGCCTAGCTAAGCCGGACGAAATTTGGTAACGACTTTGCATACGTCATGTCCCATGAAGCATGCAAAGGGGGGCAGCTGTTGACACCCAATTTCGTCCGGCTATTGAAAATTTTAAAACTAATTTCCATGACCGGGTGATCCGATAGGATTCATGGCTTGGAAAAATATAAAGTTTTAAAAATATATAAAAAAATAATAAAATAAAAAATGAAAATAAAAAATAATAATGATAGTAATTTCAAATTAATTAATTAATTAATTATTATAAGAGAAAATTAAATTAAATAGTTTTGGGGGAAGGGACATTTTAAGATCTATATGTGTGTATTTAAAAAAATTTAAAATAAATTAAATATTTATTATTGTTATTAATTAATTATTAATCAATTAATTATTATTAGCAAAAAAAAAAAAAAATTTTAATTAAGTTGATTAGCTTAAAATACATTTTTGTTTTGTGAGGATTTAATTAAAATAATATATGAGTGTATATATGTATGTTTGAAATACAAGAGAAAAATCCATAAAAAATGATAAAATTAAAAAGTTTGAGGTAAAAATGACAAAATTGAGAAGTTTTGGGAAAAATTGACAAGTTATGAAAGTTCCAGGAGCATTGGGTAATTTTTCACGTCAATTTTGGGCCAGACGGACGTTTCTGGCCCAAATTGACAGAAAACGACAAAATTGTCAAAATCAGAAGCTTCAGGAACTTCTCCAGAGTCAAAGAGACGTAAAGGACTAAAACTGTCATTTTACCAAATTAAGAGATAAGGCTATTTTTAATTAAATTTCAGATTATTTTTAATTGTAACAGTATAAAACCCCTTCCCCTATAAATAGAGGTCCAAATTTGTGAAGAAGAACGAAAAAAAATCAAGATTAGAGCCGTTTTAAATAAAAGGAAAAACTGTAGAAATAGTCCCTGCCTCTCCTCCTTTCTCTAAAAACAACCCAAAACTTCTCTTTAAGCCCCCCAGTTTTTTCCGTCGCTCGCCGTGTCTCTCTCCACCCTCCANTCCGTCTCCTCCTCCTCCTCACGCCGCCGCCGCCCTGCCACCGTGCCGCCGGCCCAGCCTCGCCGGCCCAGCTTCCCCCGTCGCACACGCCTTCCCCCCCGTCGCATACGTCCAGCTCCCCTGTCAAAATTCAAATTTTACTTTTTTAGGTACAACTCCTTTTTAGCACCTCATCTTCTCATATTTTTACATTTTGAGTCACTAACTTTATTTTGTTTTGTTTTACAGAACTAATAATGAACCCTTAAGTGTATTTATTTATTTTATTTTTATTTTTTTGTTGGAAGGTTTTACCTTCTATTTTGTTTTTAAGTGGATGGCTAAAAGCCCCACTTTTCTTCATTTATTTAATTTTAATTTTTAAGTGGATGGTTAAAGAACCCCACTTTTATTTCATTTAATTTTATGCAATTATTTACTTTATGCAATTTTATTTTTAAGTGGATGGTTAAAAACCCCACTTTTATTTATTTTATTTACTTTTATGCAATTATTTACTTTATGCCATTTTATTTTTAAGTGGATGGCCAAAACCCCACTTTTATTTATTTTATTTACTTTTATGCAATTATTTACTTTATGCAATTTTATTTTTAAGTGGATGGCCAAAAAGTCCCACTTTTATTTATTTATTTAATTTCTGCAATCATTTAATTTATGCAATTTTATCTTTTAAGTGGATGGAAAAAAAAAATCCCCACTTTTTCTTTATTTATTTAATTCTCTGTAATTATTTAATTCATGCAATTTTATTGTTAAGTGGATGGCCAAAAGCCCCACTTTATTTTTATTTATTTATTTTCCTTTAATTTTTCTTTATTTACTTTATGCAATTTTTTTATGATTAAACTTATTTCATTTATTTCACTTTTAGTCATAAAAGATAATAAATAAATAAAAAGAAGATTTTTTTTTGTGAATCATTAACCTTCTCTCACTTATTTTAGTGCTAATCAAGAATCCACTTTTATAACAAAAGCCCCCATCCTTTATTATTTTGGAATACATATATTTTTTAAAAAAAACAGTAAAAACTTAACCTTTTATTCCTTTTATTAAAAATAAAAACTAAAAAAAATCATAACCAGACAATAAAATAAAAATCAATTTTATATCTTTTTTTTTTTAAAAAAAGGTCTTTCATCAAACAAAAAAAGAATAAGAATAAGAAGGAAAAGAGTTAAAAAAAAAAAAGAACAAAATAATTTTTTTAAAAAAAAAAATTTTTTTTTTAATTTAGTTAACATTAAGGTTATTAAAAAATCCAAAAGTTCACAAAAATTTTTGACAAAATTAAGAATTAATTTTTCTTTTAATCCATGTCCGGGTGATCCGATAGGATTCATGGCTTGGAGAAAACATAAAGTTTTAAATGAAAATAAAATTAAATTTCAGGATGAAAATCCATATTCTAATAATTCGGCAGAATTCATGATATGGATTGTTAATTAATTAAAATATTTAATTAAAATTCCATCAAATTCCATGTCCGGGTGATTCGGCAGAGTCCATGGTTCGGAAATATCCAATTTATTATAAAAATTATACAAATTAATTACCAAAATTTTTGAAGTCCATATTAATTTAAAAATCCAGATCCGATTAATTCAGTTAAAGTTTCTGTTTGAAAATTAACTGAAATCATTTCAAAGCAAGCAAAACAAAATTGAAATCAACTAAGGTACCAATTTTTGGGCGTTTTAACAAAGTTGTTTTAACGTAACCGTACTCCCGAACCCCCGAACTCTCGCAGACCATATTTTTAAGGTATCCAATCGACCTGAGTGAAAACCGATTGGTGGCGACTCCCGAAAACGACCCGCACGTTGCCACAATATTAAAAAAAAAAATTTCTCTTCTTGGCTACTCTCCCTTTGTCTTTTTCCAAATTGCATAATATCTTGAGAAAACCCTAACAATTGTTGACATGATCATAAGCATTGCCATGTTCTGGGCCGTGTCCTACTCTGAATGCAAAAATTCATGAAATCATTAATGGCATAGTTCCAAACACCCGTAAACCTTTGCTCGCCTTCATGCAAACCTAAGTAAAAAAATTTGAGAAATAAAAGTAGGTAATACTCTTGAGCAGAAAAAGATAAAAGGGAATTGGAACTTTAAAGGTCTTAATAACTTAACCAGAGGTATCAAGACTATAACTCTTTTAACCTAGCACCTGTAAAAAAAAAATAAGTTAATGAAAACAATTCATTTACAAGCTAGGTACCCAGCTTTTTGAAGCTCAAAGGAGAAACATCAAATTTTCATGCAAAGAAAAAACAAAAAGCATACTAAATCAAAGCTCATTGTGCAATCATCCATTCATTCCACAAAAGCATAAAAATAGGCAACTAATTGAAAATTTGTTTCCTTATTGTTTTATCATCCTCTTCATATGTCTTAATTTTTTGGCAAGTGTGCCAACAGGGACAAATCCTTTGTCTATACCCAAGCAATTTAGCTCTAACATAATTCCAAGGTGATATTTGATCATACTCATGCTTTTAGCATCTTTTTAAGTAGTGATCAACTCTTGCCTTAGGAGAAAACGCCTCCCGACTTTAACTTTAAGAAACAACAGAGTAGATAACTATTCCATTCAAATTTTGATTTTCCAATTAATTAACCACATTTTCATTAACCAATCAAATCACATGATCAAAGCATAAGATATCATAATTTAGCATGTTTTTAAACAGTGCACTAACCACAAAAATTTTGATGTAAAAATTGCTTCTTAAGACCATTGTCTACTAGCTTGATAATGAATTACGAAAACATTTGAAAAATATTAATTCCATAATTGAAAGATTGGAAGAATCCTTTACTTAACATTCATGTTAAGAACTATAGAGCCATAAAGTAACAATAATTTCTTTCAATTAAATCATGCTAAAAAATGTAGATTTGGTGGTGTAGGGTAAAAGAAAAACTAGATTTCCTAATAATAGGGCAAGTGCAATGCTAAAATGAACCCTCCTTTTACTTTAAATGACATGGTAAAAAACACGGCCTTCTTGTTAAACATGTTGACAAATGTGTTTTCTAATATGGGTGTGACTAAAATCGTGTTTGGAACTTGAACCTAAAAAAATTTTAAAAAACAGAGCTATGCCACAATTTGGTCACGGGCATGACAATGAACATGGTTATGAAGATAACCATATTAGGGGTATGAAGCTCAAAATTTTTTAAAGTAGGGAGCTACCTCAGTCACAGCCAAGACTACAACTGTGTTAAGGGAACATGTTCTTTAGTGAAAACATGCTTATACGTGTGTTACCTCTTTGGAAAAGCAAACTTGACTTTGAACATGGGTATGTAGACCTATCACCCTTATGTTGCTAATTGTGGTGGCTAACATGGCATTGAATGCAAGCAAGTTAATGAGTATGTCAGGCCCTTAAACTTAAACACAACCTTAAGCTTACTTATGTACTCAATTGACATCTGTAATCCTGCATGACATTCAAAAGAACTAGTAAAAGCTCAAAATATAGTAGAAAGCAAAACTAAATAAATTGATAGTAAATAATTTTTTTTTTTGTTGCCTCGCAATAAGCACTTGGCTTAACGTCTACAGCTCGATGTCCTCATGTTCAAATCATGGACATTTTTCTTTCCTCTCCATGATCCTGAGTCTTGCATGACCATCTGTATTCTGACAGAAAGTTAGATTGTACTGTTCTCTTGGATTTGGTTTAGTGTTGGCTAGCAAAAAGCATTGCAGCCTTTCTGAAATAAATTTGGCCTACTTTCCCAATTGTTTTTCCAAATTTTGAAGGCTTGCTTGTTGATTTTTAATATTGATTCTACAACCTCAAACTGATAATCAGAACTTTGTGTGTGCTTGTTTGACATCTCTTACATGTTTTGTCATTTTTTTTATGGTGGTGGTGGTCTAGGTTGAAAACTTGGTAGTTGTTGTTGTCTTTAATTAGTCTAAAAGAACTTTGGATGGTTCCTCTAACCTAGATTATATGTATTGTTGTATGGATTATACCTGTTCAGGTTTGGTCATCCAATTATATGTTGTCAATGTTGACTAGAGTGATCTTCTCCACATGAATCACATTGCATTACTGGATCTTGTCTTTCAGTAATAGGGATACCATCAATTTTTTTAGATAAAGGTTTCACCTAAATAATCAATGCCAAAACTGCATCAAAACTCTTGACTTTGTTTAATTCAGGAAAACAATTTCCATGGTTAATAATTCATTGCATTTCCTTAATATGTTCCTAAGCTCCTTCTGGTGCTTTATTATTCAGAGTACCACTTACTACTACAACAATCATCTGCTCAAAAGTATAATTCAATCCATTGTAAAATGTTTGAACTTGCATCCAAGTGACCAATCCATGGTGTTGACACTTTCTCAATAAATCTTTCAATCTTTCCTAAGTCCCTTACATTGTCACTAAATATAATTGAATAAAAGCAAAAATGCCATTATAGAGCCTTGCAATCTTAACTAGAGGAAAATACTTTATCAAATACCTTTTAGCAATGGCATTCCAAGTGCCAATAGAACCTTTCAGAAGCAAAGTAAACCATTGATTTACTTTTCCTATCAATGAGAACAGATATAACCTCAGTTAAATACTATATTCATTAGCTTCATTAACCTTAAATGTATCATGTCTTCAAGATACTAGCAGCATGAGAATTTGGATCCTCATCCACCAAGCCATCAAATTGAACACTATTTTGAACCATCTGAATATTGTTTGGCTTAATTTGAAAATTGTTGTCATGGTTAAGAGGCCTAACAATGCATGATTGCATCCCTTTAAGTGATGGTTTACCATAATCAGAAATAGTCCAAACTGGATTCTGTTCATCCATGATCAACTGATCTCAAATTTCTCCTCCTTGATCAACTTTAGAAGGTAGTGCCTCTAACTCAATACTCCATATATGGTGAAGTTTTCTTAAAGTTTTTTCAATTTTTGGATCAACATTCTGAACTTCACTTTGATTACTTGGAGTCAAGCACTAATTCTCCTATCATAAAATAAAAAGAAATTAACAAAGAAAGAAAACATAAAAAACACAAAAAAAAAAAACTAAATGAAAAAAAATTAATAAAAATCAAAATTTAAGGTAGCAATCTTAACTATGTCCCCAACAATGATGCCAAAAACTTGATGGCTCCCAAACTACACTAACAAAAATATTTAATTGTAAACCCTCAATGATATGGAACCTTTAAGGCACGTCTACCTATCATACTAGCATAGCATTTGGTAAGCATCAAGGTCATGTTCCAAATGAATGAAGTTGTTTACCCTTCTCAACTTTTTTCTATTACCTGGCTAATCAATTAGAGCGGCTGTTAATTAGCTACTATGAATTAAATTGCCATAGTAAATAAAAATAAACAAGAAAGGAAATTCGATGTATCAATAATCAATGGATACCATGCTTAGATTTGAATCCTAAATAAATCTATTACACTATTGTTATTTGGTTTAATAGGCATATAGTCATCTTGGACCATGGAAAACTCTTGAATTATATTAACTCCTCCCTTGAGGTTGCTAACCATTATTCCCAGGTTGATTGATTGGAATTTCTCTCTAATCAAAGCCCCACAAAAATGCATTGCTAGTTCTTTGAATCTCACTAGTAGGTTTGACCCTGGTCCAGAGATATTATGTTGGTCTAGCTCTAGACTCGCATACAATCTTGTTGACTCATATGGTGATCCAATCAAACATGCAAACGGGTTAATTAACATGCTCAAAGTCAAACATTGAATTAATAGGCTAGCTTTTACCAATCTAACAACAACAAAGCACACATGATTAGATCACAAAAAACTATATTAAATTAAACCAAAATAGTCATAATAGCAATATCATCCTAAGGGTCATCAACTCTAAGCATGAGTTGGAATTTGGCTCATTATCCAAATGAAGTAATAAAACAAGAGCAAAACTAAAAATCAAAGACTTCATCTGTAAATGTATTTTCATCTAAGAAATCCTTGCTCCAGTGTGCATTAGTTGGAGTTGATCATTGGAAAAGCCTCCTACAGACTTCTACTATGAACCTTGAACCTCATTTTCTCTTTTTGGCTACTCTCCCTTTGTCTTTTTCTAAACGGTAGAAAAATCCAAAGAAAATCCTAAGAATAGTTGAACATGGTCACAAGCACAGTTGTGTCTCACCCCTAGATGCAAAAATTTATGAAATTGTTAGTTAAACAGCTCTAGATACAAGTGTGATAATAGACATGGGCGTTTTTGCTCAATCACGAGCATATTTACTACTAAAAAAACAAAGGAGCATATTTGACTTGCCTATAAGATGTTCCCACTTTTTTCTATAACTTTCAGGGGCTCATGAGATTTGATATGATGAGAAAGAAAGTGTGAAAGAGTGCGAGAGAGAGACTGAAGGGCTTTGACTCTAGGAAATGGTATAAGGGAAAGCTTAGGCCATTGATCTTCATAAGGTAGTGGACTCCATTACTAAATCCTTCTATTTTACTAACTTTCATAAAGATTGAAAAGGCATGCAACTATGTAAAGTGTTTGAAATATTTGGAATAGTTGTTGATGTATGTGTTGCTTGGAAAAGGACAACAAAAGGCCATTGATTAGGTTTTATTCATTTCAAGGATGTCAAAGATGTTGGATTTTTTAAGAAGGATTTGAGCTTGATATGGATTAGGAGTTTCAAGATTAGTGTTAATGGATTGCATTTTATGATGATTGATAAAGTTAAGGGAACTGGAGATAGTCCTGTAAAGGCAATTGAGATAAAGAGGAGATATACTGGTAGTCTAAGGGATAGGAGATGCTTCGAAGATGTGATGGTGGGATGAAAAACAAAGGAAGATGGAAAACATAAAGCAAAGAACTAGTGGGCTGGAATTGAAATATAGTTAGAATCAAAAGTGCTAGCCTGGCTTTAGAGATATGCTATGGGTGAATCAAAGCATGTGGGTTTGCTAAACTCAATCCAACATTTGTGTGAATCAGAGGCCATTGCCTCACATAAAATAAATTATCTTAGTAGTCTAAGAATTTTGTTGGAGTTCCAATCTAAGAAGGCAGTAGATACATTGTTGGTTGAAGGAGAAGAATGGTTTAACAAGTGGTTTTCACAGATTATCCCACAGAAAAAGGACATGAAAAAACCTGGCATATTATTTTGGTTGTCGTGTATTGCAGTCACTCTACATGGTTGGAGAAGTTCAACTTTTGATTTGTTGAGCATCAAGTGAGGCAAAGTGGTGGCTGTCGACAGAAATGCATCTAGTAAAAGGTGTTTGCATGTTGGAAGAATTTTGGTGTTAATGTGTGGTCAATCATCGAAACTGCCAAAAACAATTTTGGCTCACTAATGACTCAGAATTAATAAATTTATAGTTTAGTGGTGAAAACCATGTCAAATCCCAAAGAAAATTTTTTTTATCTGAAAGCATCATATCAAAAAATTAAAATAAAAGATTAGGGGTTTTTTTTGAATTGATTGGTAAAATAAATTAACTGTAGAATTAAAATAAAATTAAACAATACTACAAATGTCCAGTTCAAAGTTGATTATCTGTTTTAGTTACACAATTAATCATCGAAGAAAAATATTTCTTCAATCCAAGCAAATAAACAATACTCTCTTTAAAGCTAAAATGAACCTAAAGAATTCATCATTTAAACTAATCAGAAAAAAAAACTTTAGATTAATTTTTTAATTTTTAGTAACTAGCTATTGAAAAGCAATTTCTAATAAAATCAAAATTAGCCTTAAGAACAATGAACCAAAAAGTTTATTTCAGGCAATAATCCAAAAGCTTGAAAATTTTAACCTGTCTTACTTCTCTTATATGAACTAACCATAAATAAAAATAATCTCTAGTTAAATTCACTTGCTTCTAATCAAATACTTCACCCGAGCGATTTGAAAGAAAACCAACCAAATTTGCAATCGTAGAATGAATTCCGCAAGCAAGAACAGGTAAATCAATCACAATAAATCTGAACCACAAAAAAGTAAATACTTAAATTTAAAGAAAAATACAACAAAAAAAATTAATCTTCATAACCGGTTTTAGCGATAGAAATCATCCCTAGAATCAAACTAGGAAATTACTCTGCCATGTTTGGAATGAAAAACCAATGAAAAGATGAAATCCCAAAAGACCAGACCTGCTCCCATCTTCGTTACTTCAGCCTTGGCTTTCTACAGTTCTTAAAAGAAAAATACTATCCTCCCAAGAGAAGTTCATTCTTAATAGGATACCTCTTTAATTTTTCAAATTCTCTTTGCGTTTCAAGTTGGGCCGCATTCAATTATCCTCTGGTAGCCGAACATGGTAGGAGTGCCAAATGGGGCTGACTCTTCTCTCCAGCTTCATTCGGACATTTTATCGAACACCTTTTGTGCGCCAAGTTCTTGGAGACCCAGCTGCCTTATTTGTGTTGCTTTCCACTTGAACATGTAAAACCAAGTCCCAAAATAATTTAGGATGCCAAATACTCAATTGTTGCTCTTTTATTGTCATGAATAAATGCACAAGAGATGAATGCCGCTAGTCCATAATGAGCACCAATTCGGATAGCAAGCAAACTGGAGCAATTAAATTGGTAAAAGCCTTCAATTGATGCTTCAATCTTGATTGGAAGTAGCGAATTGAACAAACAAAACAAAACTAAGATAACAAGCCGAAGTGGAAGAGCTCCAAGCATGTGAAAAATGTTGGGTGCTAAAATAGTAAAGTTAGACTTTGCTTCTCCTTTGGTCCAAATGCACCGTTTGTTTACTTCCATTACAATTGAACAAATCCAAATGGTTGTATCCTTACTCCCTTCAAAACACAAAATACCATTATTAATCCCCATAAAGTTAATAAATCAAAACAAAACCCAAGAAAATTATTGCATAAATATGTGTAAATTATGGATTAATCAACGTGTGAGATGGATTTCAACTCTACCAGTTAAAAGTTGATGATAAAATTGTTAATGTTAGAGTTTTTGAAAAGCCTACTTTAAAAGGTGTGTTGATTTTTTGGAATTGGTTCAGTTGGTATTTGGGATGGTTGAAATAGTTGGAAAATAATTTGGAATAGTTGAAGAATGAAATTTGTGCTTTAAAAATAGGGAAAGGACTTAATTGAAAGGATTTTGCTTGTTGATGGCAAAAAAAAAGAGTACAAGGTTTGTTAGGCTACCATAGGAGTTTGCTCCCCCAAGCCCTATTTATACTAGTTTCCGCGGGTAAATTGCACCCGTGCCTCCTAACATTTTATTATTGTTCTATTTTGGATCCTAACCTCAAAACTTCACATGGGACATCTTTAATCTCAATTTTTTGTTCTATTTTATACCTTTAGAAGATGAAAAGTGTTAAAAATAACGGAAATGGCTACGTGGCATACCAACTTGGTGCAGTTGCCCACGTGGCACAATGAATCACCAACTATAGATCTCACAATTAGCCATATCAAACATTTAAGGCTTATGTTACAAAAAATGAAGAAACTTAGGGCCTATATAGGGCTAGCCAACATCTCTCATTCCTCTTCCCTCCTCTGCCTCTTTAGCCTTTCCTTGCCTCCTTATGTTGCATAATGTTTCTATGCCTTCCAGCCTCCATCCACTGCCATTAGCCCTCCTAGCTGGCCGCCTTTAGTCTACCCAATGCTGGACCACACATCGTAGACATTGCCCCTCCGCCGTCCATGCCAAGTCAAGGGAGAAGAGGGGAAGGACGATTCACGTCCATCTCGACCGCTTCTGGTTCACCAATTACCTTCACTACTCCTAGTCATACCCATTTCATGACATTGCCATTGAAGCTCGAGCAACCATCATCCTTCATTTAGCCATCCAACCAGCAAATTGAAGTTAGACCCACAACCTGACCCGTTTCCCACCGTCAATCCAGCGAAGCATTTGGGTAAATTGCACCCGTGACCGGAATCAAAGGTTGGAACCATACAAAATCGAGGGTTGGAATCGGAGAAACTCGGGCAGCAATCAACAAAGGCTGAAGGAGGCAAAGGAGGACCGGAGACGGCGGGGGATGGAAGGGGAAGGATAGATGTAGGCTAACCTTGTACAGGCTCTGAATTTCTTCATTTTCTTGTAACATAGGCCCAAAATGTCTAATTTGGCCAATTGTGGAAATCTGCTCCAAGTAGGCATGCCATGTGGTCATTTCCATTATTTTTAACACTTTTTCTCTTCCAAAGGTCTTAAATGGAATAAAAAATTGAGATTGAGGATGTCTCATCTGAAATTTTGAGGTTAGGGTCCAAAATAGGACAATAATAAAAGGTTAGGGGCCATAGGTAGAATTTACCCTAGTCTTTGAAAACTCTCTAGTTCGGCTCCAACTTGATTTTTTTTGGGCTAAACCCCTCCTAGCCATAACTTTATAGAAGCTTCCACATTCTAGCCCACTTCTTTGACTATTTTAACTTTTTCTAGATTTCTCTTACAAAATATCTCTTAATTTAATTATTATCTTTTCTTTAGATTTTATCTATGATACATCTAGCTTTTCTTAAGCACCAAGTAATTCCAGAATTTTCTTGATTTTTCTTTTTAAACTTTATATCAATATTTTAATACTCCTCATTGATGCAAATTTGTTGAACTTCGAGGTTGTTTCATAAATACTGAAACTTTGTTCTTGGAAGTGCCATAATGAATATGTCTACAACTTGCTCCTCTTTTATGTAGCATTCCAACTTGATCTCATTGTTTGCTGATGCCTCCTTGATAGAATGAAATATTATTGCGGTGTGTTTTGTATGACGATGATGGACCAGATTCTTTGTCATGCTTATGGCTGACTTGTTGTCACATAAAATCTCTGTTGGCTCTTTTTACAGCTCACTCATGTTTGCTAGAATCCGTCGTGGCCATATAGCTTGATTTGTGATTTTTCCAGTTGCTACATATTCTGCTTATGCAAAAGATTGTGCCATAGAGTCTTGCTTATTTGATGACCATGAGAAGAATCCTGATTCGAGTGTAAATCCATAGCCTGATGTACTTTTTAGGTCATCCATTGATCCTCTGCTAATCACTATCTGTATACATGAGTAGTGTTGAGTCGGTAATGGACTCGAACCAGATTCCAAAATCCTTAGTTCCTTGGTGATACATGAGTATTCTCTTTGTAGCTCCATAAAGGATCTCGCTTGGCTCTTGCAGGAACCTTGATAGTAGGCTTGTTGGGTACATTACGTCTGGTCTCGTAGCTGTTAGATATAGTAGGCTTCCAATTAGACTTTCGTAGTGAGAGGCATTCATTTTTCCAAAGTTGTTTTCTTTTTTGTAGTTTTTGATTTGTAGCTAGAAAAGTAGTGAGGGAATTACAGTTGGCCATCTTGAACTTCTTCAGGAGGTTTTTTGTGTATTTCTTTTGTGATATGAATATTCCTTCTTCTTTCTGACTTACCTAGATCTCAAGAAAGTAGTGCATTAGACCCAAGTCACTGATTTAAAACATCTTCATCATGTCTTCTTTGAAATGTTAAATCATACTCTCATTGTTCCCTGTGTAGATTATATCATCTACATATAAAGAAACAATGAGAGTGTTTTAACCTTTAGTCTTTATATAGAGCATTGGTTCACTCAAGCTTTTCTTGAATATTTGATTAGTGAAGTATTCGTCAATGCATCTATACCAAGCTTGTGGTGCTTGCTTTAACCCTTATAAGGCCTTCTTTTTTATCTTCTGTTCATCCTAATTCTAGGATGCTTCTTCATCAAACTCCATGTTGTAGCTTATTGTCAACTTCTTTGTCTATAGATTATAGATTATGTATCCTTTTGATTGTGTGCTATAGCCCATAAAAATTCCTCTTTCACTCTTGTTGTTTAGCTTACCTCTTTTTTATTGCGCAGCATGGATGTAGCATATGCTGTCGAAGACTCTGAGATGTTTGGCTGAAGGCTTTCATCCACTCCATTCTTCAATTGGTATCTTGTGATCTATGGCCCTGGTTAGACACCTATTGAGTATATAAATAGCAATGTAGACAACTTTTGGCCAAAATGTTTTTGGCAAGCCCTTTTGTGCTAGCACTGGCCTTACCATCTCCATCACAATTCTATTCTTTCTTTTAGATACACCATTTTGTTCTAGTGCATAACCGAAGGTGAGTTGTCAATCAACTCCTTCCTCCTCACAGAACTTGTCAAATTCTCTTGATGTGTACTCTTTTGCTCTATCATTTCTCAGGATCTTAATGTGATGACCACTTTGTTTCTCCACAAAATACTTGAATTTCTTGAATATTCCAAATACTTTTTTATCTTTCTTTCGTGAAATAAACCCAAGTCATTCTACTGAATTCATCAATGAAGAAAATGAAGTACCTATTTTTGTTTAGAGTGATTGTCCCCATCGGCCCGTATATGTTTGTATGAATTAGCTCTAATGGCTTTTTGGCTCTCCAAAAAGCTTCAGATGGAAATGGTTGTCTATGTTGTTTCCCGAGTAGATAGCCTTCACATTTATCTCTTATAACTTCTATTTTTGGTAGGTCCTTGATCATGTTTTGTTGTTGAAGAGTCTTCGGCCCTTGAAAGTTAAAATGACCGAACCTTTTATGCCATAGCGAAGAATCATTCCTGTAACACATGTCCTACATAGGTGAATTGTGGGAAGCCTTATGTGGATATATAGGCTCCAATTCCAGAACATAAGCACCTAGCGCTTATCCTTTTCTAAATGATAGCCCATGTGGTGTGGGCAAGTGTTTCATTGACTAGTTCTGGACTTGAGTCATTACAGATGGTATTAGAGCCAACTCGGGACCACGATGGTGTGGCATAGTGGGTATGCACATGCATCGTCTAGAGAAATTTACCTTACTCAATTATGAATTCGTTTGCTTAGGTTTCCCAAAATTTAGTCAATGCGCGTGTAGAGTTTAAACCGGGTTTGTGTTACCACAATATAGGATAATTTTTTTTTTCTCTTTCTTCTTCCAACCATAATTTCTTTCTTATAAAACTATCCAGCCGCAACACCTCTTGGAGTTAAAACAAAAAAAAAACTAATTATCTCCTTGTCTCCATTTTTTCCTTAATTAAACCCCACGCACACTAATATGTTCTATAACTCCTTTTCCTTCCATTTTTTTTATTCCTTGTTTCTATATGATCAAGAGTCCGAATTCGGTTAGAAATTTGACCTATCTTTTCTTCTCACAACCACCTGCCGCTTCTTATTCTCTCCTCCTTCAACAACTCACCACCATAAGAAAGAAAAAAAATAAGATTTTGGGAAAAAGGCAGCCCACCATCCTTTGGTCCTCTTCACGCCGGTTATTGTCTCGTTTATTTCTCCATCAAAATGGTGTAAGTACAGCCCTTTATGCTACAATTAATTTTTTATTCTGGATTATTAGAACAATAATTTTTGCCTAATCTTGCCTAGCTTCATTAAGTTGGAGGAAAACCCCATTCGGACACCAAAATCTGATCCCACACGTACCGACGATTCCAAATTCGTTTGTGTAAGTCTAAATCTTTCTATATCCCTCTTTTAATTTTTTTTTCTCTTTTCTTCCAGCACCTAAAGCCTTATATTTTTGCTGTAAATTTGTGGTAGATCATTATTAATCCAAGTTTTGGGTTCTTGTACTCGTTTTCGGTGCAATCGGGTTCATACTTGCTCCTAAACCCCGGTAAGCCATCGTAATTTTTTTTTAAATTATTTTGGCTACCAATTTTAAATCTTACAGCCCTAATAATTCTCCTTTCCTTTCTTTCCATGTTCTTACAAAAGGTTAGAAATTTCTTACTTGAGGATTTAGTGCTTCTTGGACTCCCGGAGCGCTAGAGATCCTAAAAACACATCGGTAACGGAAATAAAAAATTTTTCCTTCCAAGATCAGTTTTTACATCCATTAAATGAGCATATAACTTAGTGTGTGGCCGCTATAATTTTTAGAATCAATATCAAGAAGGCTCCCGACACGATCCTGAATTGGCACGAGGCCACCGGAGACACCCCCAGACCCTTTTTGCTCACTAGGTAAAATTTCGGCCTAGATGTTGAGAACATGAGCCTTCCAAGTACCATTTAGGAAAATTTCTAAATTTTAGCATATTTTCTAATTTTTTTCCTTACTAACATTTTGTAGGACCATCCTAAGAAATTGCCTATTTCACCGTATTATTCCGAACTAGGTAAGGGGGAAGAGCAGGTTAGTTCTTGTGGGCCCTCTTAGGCCCAAAATAAGCATGAACCTAAATAATAAATTTTAAGTAAACAATTGGGCTAAAAAAAATCTTTAAATGTGTGGGCAACATGGGTAGGGAAATTAATTAGTTTTCCTAGAATTTTATTTTATTTTATTTTAGTTCTCTTCCATTGGGATGTAATTTTGGTTGGTTGGTTGCATGGTTGTAATGATGTGATGTATGATGTATTTTTGGCGCTAGTATCATACTAGGACCGCTTGTAACAAGAATTAAATTAGAAGTATGTTAGGACCACTTAAATAAACCCATTAGTACCATGTTTAGGGCCGATGAGACAAACACCGCCAGTACCATGTTTAGGGCCGACAAGCTCTGTAGCAACATGATGAGATTGAAAGCAACCGTTAGTGGCATGTTAGGGCCATAATAAATTACTATAAGCCGATAGATAAAGGATGAGGAGCGTAAATGCTAAGTGACCAACTTAGAAAGAATTCACGAGAAATGAGATGAACATTTATCATAAATATACTTGAAAAGATATCATTGATTGTCATGACATCATGTAACACTAAGTTAAGATAACACGATAAAAGAAATAGGATGCATTAGAATCATAACACTCTACTAAAACGAGCTAAACTAAATGAGCTACGGTCATGCATCAATTGGCTGTTGCATATGATTGATGATTGTCATACACAAGGCTACATTAAATAACGAATTTGGAAGAGTAAGATAAAACACGAGGCGTGCATGGTTGGCGAAGAACCATATCTACATGACCTGACAAGCCGTAAATTTAGACAAGAGGTTCGAAATGGACGATTCAAACATGAGAAGCATGTTAGGGTGGCAGCAAACCGTCCTTAATCATGACCTGATATTGACACGGAGTATGGAGATATGATTTGTGCGCTGCTAGACCATAACTAGCGAGGGACCATACTTATGGCTGGTATCACGAGAGGATCTACCTAGCCATAGGTGTCCCGAGAGGCTCTGGCTTAGTGGCATCCCTAGTGGCATTATCTAAGAGTTATCCCGAGAGTGGGTGATGTATACACTCACCACCCTAGGTTTGTCCGACGGCATTTAAGTATTGGATTAAATGATCGATCAATAAGATATGATTTAGTTGGAAAAAGGAATTATGCATATGTATCGTAGTTCAAGCATGATAGTAGGACTTTGATATTGTTGTTAAGATGTTGTATGGAATTGTTCTTTAATTAAATTGCTATAACTTAAAGTTTATTATTCGTTGTTGTTTGTTACAGGAATATTAGGACCCACGTGATGGGCCTGATACTTCCCCCTTACTGAGCAAGTTATGCTTACCCCTCCTTTTAACATGTTTTTCTTAGATGAGTACTATGAGGAGACAGAGTACACTGAACCATATAATGAGGTTCAAGATGTGGAGCAGACTGACTGAGGGTACGCTGTAAGCCCTCGAAAGTAGAACTGGCTGGGATTGGGTTTCAACTTTATATTATTTGATTTCTACAGAAACATATGATTTGTTTAAATTGGCACATTATCCGCATATTAGTTTTTCTGGGATTGTCACTTAATTACTTTGATTTCATTTAATACTCTTATTGTTTGGAAAATAATTTAAAATAAAATATTTTACCTCATATTTCTTAAATTATTTTTAATTAAATGTTTTATAATTCTAGGAATTTAGGATATCTTTTAAAATTAAGGTTCATAAAATTACGGGCGTAACAATTCCCTTGTGCTTTCATGGCAGTTTGAGTTGTGTACCTCCATTGAATAAGAAAGTTTCTTCTCTTCATCTTGATCTTGGCGATGATTAGATTCTTGTGCTCCTTATCATAGATGGTGTAGTAGTCTCCTTCAAAGTAGAGTGTATATCCATGCTTCATCATATAGCTAGCACTTAGTAGATTTTCTGCCAGATCTAGAACCCATAGAACATCATGTATGTAGTGTGTACCTTTCTTTGTTTAAAGCACTATAATGCCTTTTCCCATGATCTTGATTGATTTTTTGTCGACTAGCTGTACCCTCGAACTGTAGGTGGTGTCTAGTTTGGAGAACACCTCTCAATTGGGTGTCATGTGATTGCTACAAGCACTGTCAATTAGCCACAAATTCTTGCTTTGTTCAACGGTAGCTTGGCAGACATAGAAGATGTTTTCTTCATCTTCTTGCTCCTCGGAATAACTAGCTAGATGATTTTTACTTTCATTGGAGCAACAATCTTTCTCCACACGCCTAAACCTTTTGCAATTATGGCATTTTGGTTGTCCTCGGAACCAACAATCTTTCTCCAAGTGGTTTGCTTTTTTGCAAATTCCAAATGGAAGATTTGTTGATTTCCATGGTTTTTCTCTTTGATAAGCTTATATTTATTATATTTATTTCTCTTATATTTAGTATGTTTTAATATGTTTTGAATCTTAAAGATATATTTTGAGTATGTTTCGTAGCTTAGACCATATCTGGACTCAATTGATTGTGTTTTTTCAGGATGCTGACAGATTGGTGATGCTCTGCTAGAAAAATTATATCTTGAGCTAAAAAGATTGGAATGGAGTGATTCTTAATTCATTGGAAAGCTAACATCTAGAGCTACAAATCACATTCAGACTATGAAACCCGTTTCTCACTTTAATGGGGTCAAATTCAGTTTCAAAGTCGCGATTTATGAGTCATCGCTGGTTTAGAAGCAGTTGCAGTATTTTGGACTTATCTTTGGCTGTAGATGTCCGTTTCATGTGATTTAGGTGTTGTTTTGAAGCTAAGAAAGAGATCTACAACTTTGATGATTTGAAATTTGAGAAATCATGACTTTATCACGGTCGAATCTCAGCTTGAAGTTGCTCTGCTGTTCTAGAGCATTGCATGGCTGACAGCTTTGAAATGTTCTAGTTAGTTTGAATCTTTTTATTTGTGTGGAGTACTTTTGTAACAATATTAGAAATTGAGGGAGTTTTATGGATTTAACCACATTAGGTTAGCTATATTAGAATAAAGGAGCAGCTGCCGCAGGGGCTGCCCCCTCTTTCCCCAACTCTTTCTATGTTCTTTCTTTGTTTCTTTTCTTTTATTTTTAGTGATTTTTTTATTTTTTGTTGAAGGAGACTGAAACCCCGAATTTTCAATACCGTGAGATCAAAGTTGTTTTTATTCACCAATTAATATTTTCAATATTGGATGTTTTCCTATGATTAATTTTATGATTATTTCATTTATATGCTAAGAGGCATACTAGTTGCTATTCGAATTCAATCTACTACTGGATTATAAATTAAATCCGTAATTGTTTGATTTCTTTAATCTATGAAGCAACTGAGGTTTAATGATTTGCTATGTTAGAAATCATTAGGTCTTAGGAAGAACATTCAACTAAATTAAATGCAACCATTTGTGTTTGTGTTATTTAGTTTCATCGATCTCTCTTTTTTTTTATACAATTGTTAAATTAAATCGAATTGCTTGTCTTAGGTTGTTTAGCAGTTAGGGTTAATCAGATCGCTTGTTTTCTAATTAACTATAGGAAGATATTTCCAATGATGAATATTCAAAGTCTTGGTTGATCTATCTATGCATCGATAATAAGTTGTAGGAATTCGGTAGTGGATGTTGACTGATACCAAGGTTTGAATTCTTGATTGTTTTGTTGGTTTCTTATTTGATAGGCTTTTTAATTTTTGTTGTCTAATCATCTTTTTTATTTTATTTCATTTTTTTATTGCAAACAATCCCTCCCCCTCCAATCTTTTATTTCAGTTTTTTGTCAGGAAGCTTTTAGATAAAGAATTTCCCTTAGGATTCGATCTGGTTTCCACTGCTATACTACAAATTTATTTATTGAGTTATTAGTGATACCAAAATTATTTTTGGCAGTTTCGACAATCCACCACTCTTTGACGAGAATTTCTGGTTGATATTTTCTTGTTATTTTTGAATATCTGAGATTGATTCTTGAACTGAAAGGCACCCTCAGATGGATTTTCATGATACCTATTCAGCCATTTTTCTCTTGCTTCAAGTGAGCCCATGAGTTTGGACATAGATAATGTTGATAGATCTTTTGTTTCTTCTATAACATAGATTATTGATTCAAATTTCTCTGGAAAAGAATTTAATATTTTGTCAACAATTTTTTAGTCCAAGATTTTCTCTTCATAAGCTTTCATTTGATTAACGATTTCGGTTAATCTAGAATAATATTCATTTATTGTCTCAAAATCCCTCATTTTTATATTTTTGAATTCTCATGTTAAACTTTGTAGTCATACGGCACGTACCTTGGAAGATCCTTGAAACTCCTCTTGCAAGATATCCCATGATTGCTTTACACTAGTTGCCCTGATGATTCTTGGAAAAATTGCTTTTGTGACCGCCTGTTGTATGGTGAACAGTGCGTGTGCGTCCTTTGCCTCATCATCCTCCAACTTTGAAATTGTGTCTTGTTCAATGTGGAAGTATCCTTAGGAATATTAATTCCTTTTTGAACAATATTCCACAATTTTTGAGAGACAAAATAGGTTTTCATTTTGATACTCCAATAATCATAGTTTTCACTGGAAAAAATTGGTAGAGGGACGGCTTGGTTGTTTTTGGAGGCAGCTATTAGTGATGTTTTTTTTTTATGTTTATAGAGCTTATATTGGAAGCTTTGGTTGACCTACACCAAAGTAAATGACCAAACAAGGCTCTGATGCCACTGTTGATTTTTTGGAATTGGCTTAGTTGGTATTTGGGATGGTTGGAATAGTTGGGAAATAATTCGGAATAGTTGAAGAACGAAACTTGTGATTTAAAAATTAGGGAAAGGACTTAATTGAAAGGATTTTGTTAATTGATGGTGGAAAGGAGGAGTACAAGGTTCGTTAGGCCACCTTAGGGGTTTCCCACCAAGTTTTTGCCGACTCTCCAAGTCGGCTCCAGCTTTATTATTTTTGGGCTAAACTACTCCTAGCCCCAACTTTATAGAAGCTTTTACATTCCATCCCACATGTTTCACTATTTTCACTATTTCTAGATTTCTCTTGCAAAATATATCTTAAGTTAATTATTATCTTTTCTCTAGATTTTATCTAGGATACATCTAAATTTTCTTAATTTCATAATTTTCTTGATTTTTCTTTTTTAAATTTTCATCAATATTTTAATAAGGTAATTCAGCATAATAAAAATTATGGCATTTGTTCATTTGAATGAGAAGCTGATGGAGCATATTCGGAAAAAACAAGTAGTTTTCTCCATCGATTCCTTAACCAGCCCAAGAGCTAGCAACCCAAAAATAACGAAAATAATGGGAAAAACAAAACCTTTTAAGGTAGCACAAAAAGTTTTCTCTATCGATTCGTTAACTCATCCTTGGATCTTCACTAGAAATTATATGCCATAGTCCTTTTCCTTGTTTTGATGGTTCTCAAATCCGAAACAGGGGTTCTAAATTGGACCTAGCGTTTTATTTCTAAATTGTTTTGGATTTATGTATCAGTTTTCATCTGCCATATTTTTTGCTAGCTCCTAACCAGTTTTCATCTGCCGTATTCTATTAATAAAGTACAAAAAACAGGTAAACATGGTGAACACTCGAGGGTTGCAACCTCGTATGTCACTTAAGAAAAAAAAACTTTTTGTTGATTTTTTAACCCTCATCAAATTACTGGTTTCCAAGTCATTTTCTGGAACCCTTTTTCTTTATTTTCAAATGGTGACTTGCATGATCTCAATTTAGTTGTCAGATCTTAACTCGCTTGCTCTCAACAATTTATTAGTACAAGCAAGATCTGATAGTTGTGTTCAACTTGGTTTCTTTACGATTCAAAAATCAATTGCTATTGTGATTTTGTTGAAAAATAGATTACTTCCACCCATTTAACTTTTAAGTTTCTAGCTTTCTCGCACGCAAACTTTATTTTTTCTTTTATGGGGAAAAAATTTATTTTGAACGGAAGTTAATTTCTTGGTAGAAGTTATGTTCCTGGAAGATGCCTCATAAATTTGAGTTCTGGATATATTTTATTTCATTAATTCAAAGCATACAATAGGACACAACAAAACAACATACAGACAATAAAACATAGATAATTCATGAAATTAACAGACAAATAAGAGGCAATTTATTCATTAGTACAAGTACTAGAAATTATTAGAGTGCCTTATAGGTGCTCCTGCATTGCCCATGCATTTGTTGCTTAGTTCAGGCCTGCTACCGCTTGGAACTGGATGGTAATAGAAGGAATTGCAGCGACAAAGTTCCATTCGATACTTGATGTCACTCCACCAACATTATCCTTAGCTGCAGAAGTCGCAATCGCCAGGTTTGCCCTGATTGTGTCCCAGTCGATAACTTGAGTAGCAAGATAGATCTTTGTGTAAGCCAGCTGCATGCATGCATAGAGTTCAATTTTATCGACATGCTATACAAATTTAAAACAGAACAAGTTCTCCCATTAAATAATGAGAGTGCAAGCTGTTTTTGGCCTTTGATACACATACCTAACTTGGAACGTTTGGGCCTCCCTATCCTAAATATGGTTGAGCTACATACCTTCCCAGGGCCAGTTGCAGAATTTTTCCAAGCGACTACAATTTTCAAGGGAGCTTTTGTCGGAGAGGAGTCATGGGCTATATAGACCAAAGCACCAGATGAAGTGTTTATTGTATCTGGTAATTGCTCAAAAGTTTCTGTCTTATCGTTAAGAATTGACTGCGGATATGGCTTAGTAGGGTTCTCCTTGCCATTCCATTCCTTTTGGTCCATCAAACCCGTGGCATAGCCGAGGTAATTTGAAATGGCGCCTTGGGTTTTGCCACCAGCCATTGTCTGCAAATGTTGGAGCAAAATTTTAGAAATTGCAAAATTTTAGAATTAATTGGTAGGACTTATTTAAAAGCCTTGAGAGAAAAAGGTCACAAATGAAGTAAGTAAAAATACTAAACTAGTACTAATAGCAAATAAGAGATATTACCAAGTGATTCGGGTGCTCTTGCTTCAAAACTTTGGACTTATATTTTTGCCTCTTAGCGACCATGTAAACGTGACTAATTTTTTTAAGGGAAAGAAGCATATGAGGTGCGTATTTAAAAGGTAAATTTTTCCATCATATGCTAGTCTCAATCGGTCTTTGTTTAATATGTTATTGTTGGGACAAATTAATGGCAAAGAGTGAAAGAGGAAAAATCCAAGAAAACAAAGTCTCTTTCTACTAACTGACCATTAGATCGTTTAAAGTTTTATAACAACATTAGATTGTTTAGTTTGGCGTTTGTGGAAGTTTCATACAGTTTCAATTGTATGGTAAACATCAAAGATATTATTCTAAGAAGAAAGTCTTCACTATATTTCTTTCACACATTTTTAGATTTATTCTAATTATTTTCATCACAATTTACCAAATGTAAATAATATATATTGATAAATGGAGTCTACTTTGGTGAAAATTAATGATAAAAACAAAAGAAAAGAATTATAATAGTTTCCAAACTCAATCACGTTAAAATTTTTTAATTGAATTTTATTATCAAGACAAAATAGGGAAGAAAATAACAAAATATCTATGCTAGAAACGTTATACTATTTCATTTTATACTTTTTATATGCTAGAAAATAACCGTATACGTATACCTACTCTGACCAAAGTTTTAAAAATTTTAACGCTTTTGCACGCACAAGCGCTAATATTAAAAAAATTTTAGTCTATGAAACTCTCTATTTAATTATTACCTTGAGAATTCTAATCAATTTGTATAAACAAAGTTGACTTGGGATTTGTATCTATGCCTCTCGCAGTGAGCTAATTTGTATAGTAAAAGACGACTTGGTCTATCAAGTCATCGAAACAATTGAATTAATTGGTCCAGTTGTACCTGCAAGCTGGGCTTTTTTGCCAGTTATTGCATGTTATTGCATGTGGATTGTTGGGTGTTATCGGTAGCTACTGTTTTTGTTCATAACGGGAACTAAATTTATTAAGGTTATTTTGTTAGATGTTTTGGGTTAGATATAAGAATTTTAGGGATTCCGCTATAATTAATTTACCTTTTTTGTGAGTTTGTTGATTTCAATACCTTTTTGAACTGCAAATAAATTTATGAAAACTGATTGCAGATAGCTGGTACTATCTAGTGCATGAACACATTATACTAATAAAAGAGCAGCTAACCAACATTACTAAAAAAGGGGCATTTTCCAATGGGTATTTCCAACGGTTGGAAATTTCTCAATTTTTAACATGAAGCCATTGGAAACTAAGCCGTTGGTAATCAATGCATTGGAAGTTGTCATTCCAACGGCCTAGATGAGAGCCGTTGGAAATTCCAGCAATTAGTTTTTGGAGAATCAGCCGTTGCAAATTTCCAACAGCTGTAATTAATTTTTTTTTCCGTGTTTCAACTGCTTAGGCTGTTGGACATATTTCCAATGGCTTAGGTCATTGGAAATTAATTTTTTTTTGTTATTATTATTATTATTATTATTATTACTATTACTACTACTACTACTACTACTACTACTACTATTATCATTATTATTATTATTATTATTATTATTACTACTACTGCTACTACTACTACTACTACTACTCTTATTATTGTTATTATTATTATTATTATTATTATTATTATTATTATTTACTAATATTATATTAAAAGTCAAACTTAATCAAACAAACTTATTTAAATATAACAATATTGCACCTTTATATTAATTCCATAACTAAAAAATTTTTAAAAATAATTAAACAGTTTACTTAAAACTAATTATATCCTAATTTTAAATTAATCCTAAAATTAAAAAAAATTAACAAAATTGGAAAAAATTCTAAAGTTTAATGGGTAACCTAAATACTTCACTTCCAACCATCAACAACTACAAATTACATACATTTCACATATTTCAAACCAAATTAACTTAGTAAAATCCGGATTTACTAGCATTTTTCGTTAAAAAAATTAAATAAATGAGAAAATAAATACTAGGACAACTTACCTAAAATCCAAAATTGAACTTCGTTCAATTGCGTGGGAATGGCTTTGAATCTGGCAGAACAAGCAAAATCTTACACCTATTATCATGCTAAACCTCAAAGAAGAAAAAAACCCAAAAATCCGAAAAAAAAAAGGAAAAAAAATAAGGAAAAACTTACCAAATCTTGAAGTTTGAGCTCTAGAAAAGCCAATGCCAACCTCAAAAAATGGAAGTTGAAGTTTTGTACCTTCCCTCAAGCTAGCTATGTATGGTGTGTGCGTGTGGGAGATGAGAGGAAGATAGATGATTTGAAATGAAAATGAACCAAATCTGGAGGTGGAAGACGATTTAAATTAGTACTTTTCAATGGCCTCATCTGTTGGAAAAATAAAACAATATGCAGTGTTTCATTAAATGGCCTAGGCCATTGGAAAAAATACCAATGGAAATCAAGGTGAAATTTTCCAACGGCTGTAGCCGTTGGAAATGCTTTTAATATATTTTCCAATGGCTTCAATAGTTGGAAATCTAGCTAAAATTTTCCAACGGCCTAAGCCATTGGAAACATTAAATACAAAACATGCATTGTTTACCAACATCTTTAGCCATTGGAAAATACTAAGTATTAACGTTCGTCTCAATGACATATTTTCCAACGACTATGGTAGTTGGAAATAGCGTTTCTTAAATTGAGCATTTATTATCCTCAAGCCGTTGGAAAAATATTTTTTTGGTTTCCAATGGTTTAGCGCGTTGGAAATTTCAAACGTTTTGACCGTTGGAAAATTGACCGTTGGAAAATATGATTTTTTTAGTAGTGCAATACTTCCCCTCACACATCTAATGATACGAAATTAACATTTCAAGTTTGCATAATTTTAAAGGCACCATTGTCTCTCCATCCAAGAAAATCCAAGTTGCCACCTGCACAGCTGATAGCCATCCTTGTACCAATTCTTTTGACCAACACCCACTTGGCTTCAATGCCATCTCTTCGAACAAATTTGCTCTACATTAAAACATAAGCTATCATAATAGATAGCACAATATTTTTTACAAGACACAATTTAGCTGGATATGAGTTCTATCTCTATTTTTAGATCTATGTCACGTATCTCTAGATAAAAAAAAATGCCCAAATCCTAAAATAAGATATAACTAGATTCTCACTTAGTAAGTTGGACTAAAATCTAAATTTGCTTTTAAAGATAAAATCTCTTCTCCTTTTCCAAATTGCCCACATAGCGACTACTAAGTTTCCTTTTTTTTTTTTTATAATCGGCAATGAGAATATTATTAGAAGGCTAGTAAGAAGCAGGTAAGTATACAAGATAGTAGCATTAGCAGCAGCATTGAACTTAAAGTGCCTATGTAAATACAACCATTATTTGAAGAACTATCAAGGATTTAAACATCAAAAGTCGAAACAAGAAGTTGCCCAACCCGATCCCTTGGAAATAAAAAGAAATGAGAAGGATTTACTAAATAAATGATCTCCAACCAATTTGTAGCTTGTTGTTAAATAAAAACTTTTTCTGAGCCTTCTAGAGCAGCCACGATGTTGTTTTCTTGTGACATCCCATGACTTGGTTGCATCTTTAGTTATTGTGCTCAATAATGATGGATCTAGAAATGTTTTCCTGTAGGATCCACATGTAGTTAATTTTTTTTTTTTTAGTAGAATGTTGCACCCGACATGCCACAAAAGAAGTCTATGTGATACCTGATGTGTATATATGAGTCAAAATTTAAGAAATTGATGACCTAGTTCTTATCCTTTGTCACAAATTGATGTTGTAGTTAAATGTGCTGATAAATCAATAAAATGAGGACATTCGCAGCAATCACAGGCTTCACGGCCTTTACAGACACCACCATGAAGGTTACTTGCTCTCTATGAGAATTTTTTACGGTTGCTTGATCAGAGTTGATCAAACATGCATATGTGTACGAATTTGGTTTTTGGGTGAATTTCTTTCACTGTATTAATTGCTCTATTCTTCATTTTGTTTCCTAATTTTAGAACACTAATATATGGTTATTTAAAGTTTTTTTTCAAGGACCCATTAGTATATTGGAATTTGTTAACAAAATTGCCACCATTGGCATCTTGCTACATTCCGACAACATTGTTTGGACACTAAAATTGCGCAATTCTTTCACTCTATGTCACCACCAATGCTTTTCAGTACAATAATCTAATTGCAGTTAGCGCCACTCTTTTCCTTATGTGCTATTAGGTTTTATTTCCTTATGCAGAATCTTTTCTAGGTTTGGAAATAATACACCCAACCAGTGCTTAGTTAAAAAAAAAAAAGCCACCACGCTTGGCAACAAAATTTTTCTAAATAAATTTTATTTATCTACTTATGCTCATATTTGCTTGGTTTGGTTGTTTAGAATTGTAATCTTCCTTCTTTCCAAACCTTTTTGAGTTATGGATTCTAAAGCTAACACGTTCGAGTTTTAGTTGCTTCAACAACAGATAAAACAAAGGTCCATGATTCCAATTCCAAGGTGACTTGCTCTTGATTGCATACTTTTAATGCTAGCAAGTTTTATTTGATTTTCTTTCTAGGCTAGTGCATTGTTGCAAAACTTTGAAAGCCATCTTTGTATGAATTATTCCATCATTGATTGATTCTTTTTAAGTAAACTGGTTTTTGAAAATTTCAAGCTACCATTTATAGTTCTATTACTGTGAAGTGAATATATTAAGCATAAACATTAGCCTCTTCATCTAGAACCTTCATATTTGGTTTTCTTTTATCTTCAAAGCCTATTAAGCATGAATTACTATATCATATATGACACACACACACACACACACACACACACACACACACACACACATAAACTTATACAACTTTCTTGGTATGTGTGGCATCAACTTTGGTCATCATCTCATGAGCACAACTTTTTTTAATTCCACTTTCTATTTTTATGATCCATCAAATTATATGGCACATCAACATGTTTTTATTTACCTGATGGTTGTTTTGGCATTGTTGTGGGATGTGTTTGCATTTTTAACAAGAATGTGTTTATTTTTGCTGCAAGCCTGTAATGTATCTAAGGCTTTGGCTTTGGCTCTAGCCAATGCATTAAGCGATTGTGTGCATAGTAACAAATTTTACAAGTATGCATCTCTTATTGTTAGTGTGATGCTAGCCATAATGCGCATTTACCTCTTCCATATCGTTTTTAGTGCCATCATGTTTTTCTCATGGCATACAAACCTAAAAATACAAGATGAACTTCATGTATGTTAGAATCTTATGTCCAAAAAGCTATAGATGCATACAGTTCTGCTTTTATATAATCTTCTAATACCATCTTTATAACTTCCATAACTAAAGATATTTATCTGGAATGAGGTCCCAAATGCTCCACCTATGTGGTTCTCTTCCCACAGAATGCAAAAAGGTCTAAAATTTTCCTTAGGACCCAATATCAAAGGATTTTTTTTTATATGTCATTTTGCTAGGTCTTTGCATTTTTAGTGTTTAAACAAAGATAGTTTTTAGTACTTAAAAGGGGATAATTAGTAGGTCTTTTACTTGTTTCCCTGCTTCATCTGGTTGTTTCTACCATACAGTTGATTCTTTTTCTATTGTTTTGATAGATCAAAGTAATTAAGAGGAATTTTGAAATTCCTCATGAAAGCCCATTCTGTGTCCTTATGTGAAGTGGCTCTGAAGACATTGAAACATGGTCAATCAACCAACATTTAGCAAGTTGACTCTTTGGATTCAAAATGACATTCCAGATAAATAAAATTGTCTCTTTATTCTTTAACTTAATACTAAATCATGATTCTTATCTTCATATTTAATCTAGTGCATTTCAACCACATTAACATACCTGTAGTTTGTTGAGCACACTAGCTAGTACAAGAAGGACTCAAGCATATGTTTCTGGATAAAGGACTTAGTGATTGTGAGATGCTAAAACTTGTTGTGTTACCATTCTGAGTGCTTAAATACAATGACCATATTTAGTGTGTCAAGTCCCAGGAGCTACGCATGTTCTGTAGGCCAAGCAAAACAATGCTCACTATGTTACCCAAGTGGCCCCCTTGGTCTTTATGTGAATATATATATATTGGTCCAACCATCACACACATATTCACATACAATTTCATCTAGAAATAATGATGATAGTCAAATTCTTTATTCCTGGCCAATATCAAATTGGAGTAAAATCCCTAAGTGTATGTACAATCATATGCATACTTGGTGCACTTGGTGCCCATTTCATGTGTCCAAACCTTCACATCATGTCCAACTCAGATTTTACCCATGTTCTCCTATGTCCTAAAGGTTTTAAACCCTTTAATGCACTTCAACCTTCACAGGGAAACAAATTTGAGGCATTAAATCCATACAAGTTTGCAATTATGGATTTTATACTCAATCAGTTAAAATTTACCATATGAACCATGCACAAATCTAGTGATTCAAAAGCCAAATTCTTTATATTGAAGTGTTCTAAGTGTGGTAAAAATTTCATAGCAAAACTCATTTTGTACACTAAGTTATGGCTTTTTGAGTACAGGGTACCAAATCTGTGCATCTAATGACCAGAATGCCCATACAAAAATTCATAAAATTCTTGCACTTCATTTGCAGGTGCAAAGCCAACATGGGCAGTTCCATACATGTCTTAGACACTTGGGGAAGCCATTCTTATGAATTTGAGCATTGAACATAATTTCTTTTGAAACAGCCCATATGTTGCAAAATAGACAGAATTGAACACACAAGCTCAAACATCACTTCATTACTTCATATATCATCCATACAGCATCCATAGTGTATTTACATGCATACATACATCATACATATGACCTATCTTAGTTGGGTACGTACACTAGCTTCTTGGAGAGCCTTACAAACACAATGCACTTTAGAAACTTCAAAAGGCAGCAGCTGTGCAAGGAAAAAAGTACCAACACTAAAATTAGCACATGTGCTCCAAAAATCATAAAACACTATAGTTTAATACTAGACATATTTAAATTTATGTACCTAAAATTTCATAGGAGAAATCAAACTATAAGTGTTAGTTTGAATGTTCCATTTCAGGTGTTCCTGAAAATGGACAGAAATGGGGGTCAATTCCTTTGAAGAACTTAGTAAGGGCTTATCTTCAAAATTTTGAATTCTTAGCCATAAACCTAAAATCCAAAGACACTAGAACAAAAAAAATGTAGTGCATATAAATAGATATAGCCATCCAAATGCATAAACAAAGACAATAACAAACATATGTAATGCAGGCAGCAATAACACATTAAGGTTTGTCCATAACAATTCAAATAAACATTAAGAACTCACTATGGCAGCCCTCCTTAAGTAATTTATTGGCCTTAGGAGGTAATTAGGTCATAGTTAGTACTAACTTGGGCTCTAGAAACCCTCAATTTCGCTACCATAACAGAGCACCAAAGTTGTAGGGCTGAAACCCTTAGTGCAATTTCCCTCTTAACCTAAACTTGGTTCATCAAGCTCTTAGCTCTCTTCCAAGCTTAGGGTATTAGCTTCATGGATGTTTGGGCATTAGTATTGAATAATAAATAGCCATGAAACCTAGATAAAACCCTTATCTTTTGTTAGAAATCCGATAAACCTTAGATAAACCTGAAAACTAGGGTTTGTGGTCTTCCTTGATGCTTTAGTTGTTTTCTTTTGCTTTCTCTTGATTGTTTGCAATAATATGATTATGGTGGATAGTGAATGAGCTTAACAAAGAGCCCTAGCTATTGGGGGCTAAAATATGAAGGAAGAAATGAAAGGAATAATGATTTTTCTTTAGTCTTTCCTTATTTATTCTATCTTTGACTTTGGTGGCATATATGCAAATTTTTTGAAATTTTGGCCAACACTTGGAAATGTTGTATCTAGCTATTTTGGATGGGAAAATGATGTTTTTGACCACCTTTAAGCTTGTCAAAATTCATTATTGCCTTGAGACAAAAATGTGGACACTTGGGTCCTTTGTTGGCAGTATGCCATAAATGATTAACTTTTTCTTCTTAAGCACTTTGGTCCCCAACAATATCCTAAATTCAATCCATGTCATTTCTTCATAATTCCATCAATGTCCTTTCTATAGCCATCTTTAAAAATTTGTGCAATTGAGTACCCAACCTTATTAACCTTACAATTTAGTCCATAGGTTACTTGAAATTTAGGCAATATATTAATACTTTCTTAAGAACCAAACTATCACAGTATGCGCCACTTAGGGGAGTCTATATTGAATACTTGACACTTCACAATTCATACACTATGGTGAAAGTTAAAGCATATAAGTTTAGGTCCTTATGCTGTAATTTTCCCATTTTGTGAAGGTGTAATGTTTCTGCGTCCCTTAAAAATTTTGGCCCTCCAAATTTGCCTTTAACTTCGATTACTCTTTTGAATATCTTTCTTGCATTTCTTTCTTAGTTTCCCATGTCACTTCTTTTTCAAAATGGTGTGGCCATTGTACTTTAACCATAGGAATAAGTTTGTTCCTTGACCTTTTGGTATCCTTAGCTAAGATAACTATAGGTTTCTCTTCGTATGTCAGATTAGGCTCTAACTATATGTCATCCACTGCTATAGCATGCTTTGTGTCCAATAGACACTTATTAAGCATACTGATGTGGACAATATTTTGGACAATTGACATACTTGGCGGTATAGCTAACCTATAAGCTACCTTACCAACCCTTTCTAATATTTTAGAAGGACCAATGTACCTTGGAGCTTGCTTACTTCTTTTACCAAATCTGATGGTACCTTTGGTTGGTGCTACTTTATCACCAACCTCAAACTCTAAGTCTCTTCTTCTTTTGTTCACATAAGTAGTGGTCCTTTCATTGGTTATCCTAAATCTTTCCTGTATCTTCTTGATTTTTCTTGTTGTTTCTTCAATGATTTTTAGACCTAATTGTAGCCTATCTGAGGCTTCTACCCAACAATGGGATGTCATGCACATTCTCCCATAATGGGCTTCATATAGTGCCATACCAATGGTGTTTTGATAACTATTATTCAGAAAAATCCACCAAAGGTAAATGTTGGTCCCATTCTCCTTTGAAATCCAAGATACAACTCCTAAGCATGTCTTCAAGTATCTGAATAACCCTTTCAGTTTGTTCATCAGTCTAAGGATGATAGGTAGTGATCAAGTGGATTTTGGCTTCCAGTGCTTTGTGAAAAATGCTCCAAAATCTAGCCGTAAACCTTAGATCTTTATCTAACACTATGGAGTCTAGCACTCCATACAATCTTACTATATCTTTGATGTGCATTTGTGTCAACTTTTCCAGTGAGTCTGTGATTTTCATTGGCAAAAATTGGGCATAATTGGTTCCCTATCAACAATGACCCAGATTGTGTCATGTTTTAGTTTGGTAATAGGCAACCCAGTTAAGAAATCCATAATAATGTTACTCCACTTTCTCACTAAAATGGGTAGAGTTTGAGGCATTCCTGTTGGCTTCTGGTGCTCTACCTTCACCCTTTGGCATGGTGAATATTTAGAGACATATGTGGCTATGTATTTTTTCATGTTTGGCCATCAGAAATATGTCTTCAAGTCTTTGTACATCTTCTCACTTCAAGGATAGATGTTCAATTTGCTAGTGTGAGCTTTCTCAAGTATCTCATTTTTTGAGTTCTTGCTTACTAGGCACATATATTTTGTCCTTCAAGTACAGTAATCCTTGCTTATAGGCAAAGGATTCATACAAAGACCCTTTGTCTTCCCCTAAAATCTTCTTTAGGTTTGGGTCTACTTCTTGTGCCTTTCTTATCTCCTCAATCCACCTAGACTGAATAGTTAATGTATAGACTTGTGCTTCTTCCTATTGTTGCCACCTATGCCAAAGGCATATCAAACTATTCTTTTTACTAGTATTTGCAAAAGATCCACCTTCTAGCAAACCAGTACACTTTCAACTTAAGGCATCTGCCACTAGATTACCTTGACCCTCAGTGTACTTAATGTTGCAGTTGTAGTCTTTGATATACTCTAGCCATCTTGTTTGCCTCATGTACAACTCTTTTTGAGTGAACAGGTATTCTAGGCTTTTATGGTCAATGTATATCACAAATGTGCTTCCCAATAGGTAATGCCTCCACTGTTTTAGGGCAAAGATCACCTCAGCAAGCTCTAAGTCATGGGTAGGATCGTTTTGCTCAAGGGGTCTCAGTTGCCTTGACCCATAAGCAATCACATTTCTATCTTGCATAAGAACAAATCCTAACCTATATTCAGAAGCATTTGTATAAATGATATAAGGCTTGCCTGGATCAAGTATAATTGGTATTGGAGCTTGGATCAATCCACTCCCCAGCTCCTGAAAACTCTTTTCACACTTTTTATTCCACTCAAACTTTTGACCCTTCTTGGTCAGTTAAGTAAGAACTGAAGCAATCACGAAAAAATTTGGCACAAATCTTCTATAATAACCTACAAGTTCTAGGAAGCTTCTAACTTCATTTACAGTTTTAGCTCTTTCCTACACTTGCACAGTCATGACCTTTTCAGGGTCTACTATAAGGCCTTGCGTATCAATGATGTATCTTTGAAAAGACACTTTCTTTAACCAGAATTGGCATTTGGAAAATTTTGCATACAGTTGATTGTCCAATAGTGTGTTTAAGACATTTCTTAAGTGATGCTTGTGCTCACTTTCATCCTTGGAATACACTAGGATGTCACCAATGAACACCACTACAAACTTATCCGAGTATGGTCTGAACACACGTTTCATCAAGTCCATAAATGCAGTAGAGGCATTAGTCAAGCCGAAGGGCATGACTATGTATTCATAGTGTCCATATCTTGTTGTAAATGTTGTACTAGGTATATCCTCCAGTTTTACCGTTAACTGAAAATACCAAGATCTTAAATCAATCTTAGATAAGATCTTTGCTCCCTTGAGTTGATCAAATAAATCCTCAATCCTAGGGAGTGCATACTTGTTCTTGATAGTCACAACATTCTGTTTTCTGTAGTCAATGCACAGTCCTAATGATCCATCCTTCTTTTTCACAAACATAACTAAAGGTCCCTATGATGAAACACTTGGTCTTATGAACCCCTTTTGAACAAGTTCATCAAGTTGTTTCTTGAGCTCAGTCATCTTTGTAATTGGCATTCTGTAAGGAGGTATGTATGTTGGTGTAGCTCCAGGCTGTAGTTTTATCTCAAATTCAATCTCTGTTGGAAGAGGAATACCTAGCAAGTCTTTAGGAAAGACTTGTGGAAAGTCTTTCACAACAGGTATCCTACTAACCTCTTCTTCAATCTCAACATCATTTAATGCATAGTATTTATGTTTAGAAATCATAGGAATTTCATCAATAACCTCTAGTTCCATGCCATGCATTTTTTACACTAATTCCTTAGAATTCACTAATGCTTGCACTTCATCACTAGGCAATGTGATTTCTCTTTTAGCACAATCAATCTTTAAACCATGCATAGCCAACCAATTCATACCCAACACAATACCATATTTTGGGATATTTAACCCTAGTAGATCGGTCACAATCTTAGTCTTTCATAGTACTAGCTCACAGTTCTTAGCTAGTTCATTAGTGAAAAGACATTGACTACTTGCTATTCTTATTAATGATATATTACGCGTGAATTCAATAGGCAATTCCATAAATTCAACTAACTTCCTAGCCACAATGGACACTAAGGCACCAGTATGAAACAATGCACTTACAGGCATACCATTTAAATAAATGTTACCTTTTAGTGCAATCTACTGGGATGCTTCTCCTTTATCAATCTAGAACACTCTTCTATCTCTCTACACTTGTGTCCTTTTAGGTCTTGGAGGACCCCTTGGTTGATTGCCTCCAGTAGTTGACACATTAGGCCTATTCTGGCCTTGGTCCTCTTGCCCTCTCCTTTGGACTAAAAAGCAGTCCTTGTTCTAGTGATCCAACGATCCACATCTGAGACATGCTTGTGTCTCAAAATAACATGGCTTATTGCCATGGAACTTCTTATATCGAGGACACCTTGGGCCAAAAAACATGCTCTTGGCCTTGCGATCCATACAAGATTTTCCAACCTTGGCAATGCCCTTGCCTTTCATTGGTCTTTACAATCTTCCAGCCTGGCTGGTCTCTCCTGATCCACTAGGAAACCACCTGCTTTCAAAATCTTCTTGCTTTACCAATAGAGCCTTTTGCACTGCATCATGATGGGTAATAGGATTGGAAGGGCTAACAGCTCTCCTAATATCTGGTCTCAGACTTCTGACAAACCTCATTGCTTTAAGTTCTTCCAACCTATGGTATTGTGGTGCATACCTCACAAGTTGTTTAAACTTGTGTTCATATTCCAAAACACTAAGGTTGTCTTATTTTGGTGCATCAAACTCAGCCTGCTTTAGATTATTGATGTCATCACTTATATACTATTCTTGGAACATCCTTGTAAATTCAGGCGATGTCATCTCTAGATTATGATCTGTTATTCTGCCTCCCTGGGCAGCATGCCTATCTTTAACACTTCTCCACCACATTTCTTCACTATCAAAAGATTGTAGGTAGCTAGGGATATTTTCTTTGTAGAGCTCAAATGAATCCTCTCAAACATCTTCTCAATGAATATTAGTGAGTCCTTTGCTTAGTAGGGGGTCTTAGAGGTCCCTGATCCTCTCTCCTTGTTGCAACCATTTTCTTGTTTCATGACAATAAAAAAAGCACAACATATATTATGTGTTAGGTGCAAAACACTAGCAGCTGACCCAACTAAGCTATATGCATGCAACTATATGCATCATGTCATATGCACATAAATACATTCAAACCTTGCTCTAATACCAATTTCTATTATGTTACCCAAGTGGCCCCCTTGGTCTTTATGCAAAGACATATATATTGGTCCAACCATCACACATATATTCACATACAATTTCATCTAGAAGTAATGATGATAGTCAAACTCTTTATTCCTACCCAATATGGTGAGTAAAATCCTCAAGTGCATGTACAATCATATGCATACTTGGTGCACTTTGTGCCCATTCCATGTGTCGAAACCTTCACACCATATCCAACTCAGATTCTACCCATGTTCTCCTGTGCCTAAAGATTTTAAACCCTTTAATACACTTCAACCTTCATAGGGAAACAAATTTGAGTCATTAAATCCGTACAAGTTTGCAATTATGGATTTTATACTCAATCAGTTAAAATTCACCATATGATAGTGCACACCAAAATTAGGCAACATTAACAAGCTATAACTCTGGCTCTAGAGCACCAAATTTAGTGATTCAAAAGCCAATTTATTTATATTGAATTTTTCTAAGTATGGTAAAATTTCATAGCAAAAATCATTATGTACACTAAGTTATGGCTCTTAGAGTATAGGGTACCAAATTTGCACATCTAATGACCAGAATGCCCATACAAAAATTCATAAAATTCCTGTACTTCATCTGCAGGTGCAAAGCCAACATGGGAAGTTCCAAACATGTCTTAGAATATGTGGAAGCCATTCCCATGAATTTTAATTCATTCCATAAGCATTGAACATAATTTCTTTTGAAATAGAGCATATGTTGCAAAATCAACAAAATTGGACACATAAGCTCAAACATCACTTCATTGCTTCATATATCATCCATACAGAATCCATAGTGTATTTACATATATAGATGTATCATACATATGACCTAGCTTAGTTGGGTATGTACACCAGCTTCTAGGAAAGCCTTACAAACACAATGCACTCTAGAAACTTCAAAAGATAGTAGCTGTGTGAGGAAAAATGTACCAAAACTAAAATTACTCCAAAAATCATGAAACACTTAAGTTTAATACTAGACATTTATGTACCTAAAATTTCACAGGAAAAATCAAACTACAAGTGTTAGTTTGAATGTTCCATTTCAAGTGTTCCTGAAAATGGACAGAATGGGGGGTAAGTTACTTTGAAGAACTTAGTAAGGGTTTATCTTTAAAATCTTGAATTCCCAGCCACAAACTTGAAATCCAAAGACACTAAAACACAATAACATAATGCATATACACAAATATCGCCATATAAATGCACAAACAAACATAGCAACAAACATATGTAATGTTGGCAGCAATAACACACTAGGATTAGTCCATAATAATTCAAATAAACATTAAGAACTCACTATGGCAGCCCTCTTCAAGCCATTGCTTGGTCTCAGAAGGTCCTTAGGTCTTAGTTAGTACTAACTTTAGCTCTAGAAACCCTCAATTTCACGGCCATAACAGAGCACCAAAGCTGTAAGGCCGAAACCCTAGGTGCAATTTCCCCCTTAACGTAAACTTGGTTCATAAAGCTCTTGGCTCTCTTCCAAGCTTTGGGTCTTAGCTTCATGGATGCTTGGGCATCAGTATTGAGTAATAAACAGCCTTGAAACACATATAAAACCCTTACCTTTTTCTGGAAATTTGATAAACATTTGGTAAACCCAAAAACTAGGGTTTATGGTCTTCCTTGATGCTTTGGTTATTTTCTCTTGCTTTCTCTTGATTGTTTGAAGTAAGATGGTTATGGTAGATGGTGGAGGAGCTTTAGGAAGAACCTTAGTTGCTGGGGGCCAAAATATGAAGGAAAAAATGAAAGAAATAATGATTTTTCTTTAGTCTTTCCTTATTTATTCTATCTTTGACCTTGGTGGCATATATGCAAATTTTTTAAAATTTTGGCCAACGATTGGACATGTTGTATCCAGCCATTTTAGCAGGGAAAATAATGTTTTTGACCACCTTTAAGCTTGTCAAAGGTCAGTATAACCTTTAGAAAAAAAGGTGGACACTTGCATCCTTAGTTGGCATTATGCCATAAATGATGAACCTTGCCTTCTTAAGCACTTTGGTCCCCAACAATATCCTAAATTCCATCCATGTCCTTTCTTCATAATTCCATCCATGTCTTTTCCATAGCCATCTTTGGAAATTTGTGCAATTGAGAACCCAACCTTATTGACCTTACAATTTAGTCCATAGGTTACTTGAAATTTAGGCAATATATTAATGCTTTCTTAGGGACCAAACTATCACTGTATGCACCACTTAAAGGAGTCTATATTGAATACTTTACACTTCACAATTCATACACTATGGTGAAGATTAAAGCAAATAAGTTTAGGTTCTTGTGCTATAATTTTTCCATTTTGTGAAGGTGTAACATCTTGTGCATCTCATTTTCCACTTAAATGTAACATGGCTTGATTTACTTTGTTGGTCCTTCGCCATTTAACTTTTAGTCTGCCAAATTATTTTCATCAGTGTGGGAATGTTGCTTCTGTATTGAGTTTTAACAAAAGCATGGCAACATGTTTTGTGCACTGACCTCCTAATAATTTTCTAATTTTTTTCTTTTAATTTTTAGGATAGCACACACACTTTTTTTGTCTAGCTATTTTATTTAGTTGGTTTGGTTTAGTTTTTCAACCTAACAAGATTCTTAGAACCAACATGATTGAAAGCTTATTTCCTTTTTTATCATTGTTTACGTGTAGAAAAGGAAGTGAAAATTTTCATATCATTGAATCTTAGTGAGTTTTTGTCTTTTTTTTTTTTTTTGCTTACCTTTGCAAGAATTTACATTTTTTTGGATTCTAGGTTTGGAATATGAATATGATTATCTTTATTTAACAAATTTCTTTGTTCTTTCATGTCCTATAATAGGTTTTTCTAATTTCTTTTTCAAATAATGCTCACCTCTACTTGAAAAGAGGTAAAATACTACAAAGAAATTTTCTACCCTTTGTGGCTGACATTTTAGCATTTTCAAAAAGGAAGTGCAAAAAGCATGGGAGATATCAAAGAAACATGGGGCTGGAGGCAATTAGTGCAATTGATAAATCAGAACTAAGAGGGAGGGAGCTTACATGTTAGTACATGAGGATTGATCTATCATACTAATTTTTCTGCATGGGTAAAATTAGGTGGTAGGAAGAAATTAATTATTATGTGTTGTTTTTCCATTGTTTAAGTAATTGTGGTATACCCATGTATTAAAAAAATGATATATTGATTCAAACTTTGATGACATAATGTTGAAAATTTATGCATAGTTGGGTATTTTTTGTGTTTTTTATGTTCATTATGCATATTTCTAGTTGTAAAGCCATAGTTGAATAGCATTTTTATTGATTATTTTCTTCAAATCAATTATTGCATTACTTTCTATTTTAAACCTTTTGCTCTTGTGGTAACACCAGGTATTTTCTTTTTAAACTTTCTTGTTGAATATGTTTTGATAAATTGCTACTTTCTAAATTGTTGTTTTTTATAATATTTTTTTAGTAAAATTTGAAAAACATTTAAAAACATATTATTTTCTAGAATTCAATTTAACTTTCAATCTCGTTGCAATGCATAGTATGTAAACTAGTTAGCCCTAAAAGCCTGAACCCAAACCCTAACATTAACCATAGGCCCTCAATCCTCCTAATCGTAAAGCACATACTTAAATCTAAACTTTAAATCATAAACCTAAACCTTGATGCTAGCCTTAACATTAATCCTAACATTAACTTTTACCAAACACCCTAAATCTAAACCTAAACCTATGATCCTAACCATAAACTTTAAAAGCCAAAACATAAAACTTAACCTAATCCATAAATCACACCAAAAAATCAAATTCTTTAATTTAGAATTTAATTGATTCAGTAATTTTGGCTTACGCACCAGTAACCTGAAATGAACCCAATGATCAACCTGAAATTTACCAGTGATTAAAATTATCCTAACTTCTATTAAACCCAAACCCAAATAAAGTCGAGCCAACATGAATCCAAATCTGAAATATACTAAACCTAAAATCAAATGGAACATAAAATAACCTAACTTGGACACAAATTTATGCTAACTAGATTAAACCCGAACCTAAATTGCCTAACCTATTCCTGACCTCACTTACCCAATTGTTATGCCTATCCCTTCCCCTCCTTGGCTCGCAAAAGCTTCACCTACAATTGTGCCTCCTAACATCACCAAACACCTTTCCTGACTAGCCTGGAAGCCGCTTGTGGCCCTGCCACCCTAATTTCACCGTCCTACTGTCATATTGAAGAAATACAGCAATAGATCGAGGGCGATGGCTGATGGGCATTTTGCCAACACCATATAAGATAGGTGATATGGCATGAGGCGAGGTGATGGTCGGTGGATTATGGTTAGATGTCTAGCGATGGTATGTAAGATGGTTGTAGGATTGGAGTAGCGGTAGCTACTAAGTTTTGACCAAAAAGAAATGACTTGGGGTCAAACCATTTTGCTATCGCTTAATTAAGCCTTTAATCTTTTTTTAGTATGTATATATATAATTAGTAAAATAACTCCTACAAAATCATAAAATTAGATGCACTAAAGAATAATGTAAGAAAAATTTTAATATAAAATTAGAACATGTACAAATACATAAACATAGTTGCAAAAATACATTTGTATAAAAGAATAAATTTATTTCCATTAATTAATTTTATGAACCTATGGTGCATATTTAATATTCAATAATAAAATTAACAAGTGTTACATAAATATTTGAACAATTAAACTCATACATATAATTGAATAAACCTATAACAATTTTCCAACTTTCATTTATATACCTGTCTTACATCTTTATGCATATCTCCGACTTTTGTTGTACATTGGATTCACATCTAATTTGTGTATATCTCAGATTTTGATAGGAAGAAAATTGTAGCATATTTCAATTTGTACATATATGTCATTCAGTTTGCACATAACTTTGGCTTTATATGTACATCAAGTTTATATATATCTAACGTATCATTTATAAATATCACTAATGTGTTACTATTCATTGAATTTTTAATCAATATCATTTCATTTACAAAAAAATATAATCTATGTATAAATGGTATGAAAAGATATATTGTATATCTCTTTTTTAAAAAACACCTAAAATAACCTAGCGGTACTTGCAAAAAGAGGAGCGCATACAGAAAAAAATTGGCGAAGTGTGTCCTAAAACCAGAAAATGAAAATAGTAGTGCCAATAACACTAAAAAGATCCATAGTATTTCAACAAATGGAATGATGCAATCTTTTATTGCGTTCCTACCAAAGAGCAAAAAACAAAGCAACAATACAAGCTCTCCTAATTGCATATTTAAAAAAAATTTCCATTCACCACACTTCCAAACTAGCTATAGAAATAATCTCATTGTCTTGGAGCATTTGTTAAATGAAGCTTCCACATACATTCTCACAAAAGATATAAAAAGTAGCAGCATTGAAAAAGAAATGGTTCCTGTATTCTTCAAGCAGAAAGTAGAGAGGACAAAGGGTAGATTCTAAGGCCATATACTAATTTAATCTGACTAGATTAGGTAATTGATTTAACACAGCTAGCTAGCTCCAAATAAAGAAGAAAACTTTGAAACTGAGTTGCAAACCATTTTAGACCAAGGCACTCTATCAAGTTTTCCACCACATGAAAATACGCACGTTTCATAAAAATCTTACCATTTCTTATGTAGTCCTAAATTTGATCGTGAATAGAATTAATGTAGTAAGCTATGGCCTTTAAGATATGTTTCTAACAAATAGAAAAAACACTTGATCAAGTGATCTCCTAAATATTTGAATCATGTAATCAATAGGCATGGATCCATAAAACCTATAAGCTTTCTTTATTAGTCAGTAATCTCTAAAGTTTGTTGCCATTTGAAGCAATATTCCAAGCAAGCAAACTGAAAATGCCTAAACCAATTTGGGACTTAGGCACAAAAAATTTAGACCAACCAATAGGAGATTTCTTTCCAAAGATGGAGCTAATCAGTGAAAAGCTCTACAGAATTTCCCCAAGTGATTAAGCACTTCCATTGGAATAAAGAAAATGGTAGTCCAATAGGCTTGAATGCTAAAGATCATTGGTTTGATCAACTAGAGTTGACTAACATTAGAAAGAAACTTAACTGACTAGGCATTGAGGCTGTGAAGGATTTTCTCTTCAAGTGTTTTACAATGTTTGATTTGAAACCCCTGATCAACCAAGGGAATTCTAAGATACTAAAGAGGGGGGGACCTTTTAGACATTTTCAAGATGGATAGAATGTCATTTTCAACCTTAGGTCAACACCACCAAAGAAAACATAGCTTTTTTCATAATTTATCTGTAGACCAGTGGTTTGAGAGAAAACCTTCAAACAATAACAAATATTTCTGGTAGAACTAGTATCTCCTTAAGCACAAATCATAATATCATCCACAAAGATAACATGAAAGAGCTTAATTTTCTTGCATTTAGTATGATATCAAACAAAAACCTCATAAAATATTTTCCCCAATGCTTTAGATAAATAATCCATAGCAAAAACAAACAAAAAGGGAAAACAGGTCACCCTGTCTCAAACCCTTTTTTCCAAGGAAAAAAGCTACGTAAAGAGCCATTCAAAACTTTAGAATAATTAAGGTTGTAACATAATCCATTACCCAGTTGACCCATCTTTCATGCAAGCCAACATTAAGTAAAAATTGCTCTAAAAAATTCCAATCTAGTAAGTTAAAAGCCTTCTTTTAAGTCAATCTTTAGACACATTTTGGGTTGGATAACTTTCTGACACTTCTGGAAAAAATTTAGAATATTTGAGTTTTTAGAGGCAAAGACATTATTCCAAAGAATGGAAAAGAAGCTGATGCATCGGTTGAAGAAAATTCAACAGAGGATCATAGTGTGACTAGAAATGAGTCTATTCATGCATTCATGACTCATTCTAGGAAGGTTTTTAGGCCTAAAGCACCTACTAGACCTACATGGGTTTTCTTGCATAATTTCTCTAGAGGCCCATTACCGATGAGGCGGAAAGAAAATATAAAAGGAGCTCAAAAAGGAGGAAGCCATTTGTAGTCATCCAAGAATCCATGTGTCAGTATAGAAAGCATGGAAAACTTAACAAAAAGTAGAAATAAGGTCATAGAACTATGAGTAGGATTGATAGAGCATTAGTTTTCATGGATTTTCTAGAAAAATAGACACAATTATCTATATTGGGGCTAAAAAGAAGCTTTCCAGATTATTGTTCCATCTTGTTAAGGTAGCTTTGACAAGATTATGGGCCAACCCCCTTCAAATTTTGTAATGCTTGGCTATTACATGAAGACTTCATGACTTTTATGGAGTAGGAATAAAAGAGTTTTGATGTCACGGGTAGTGCAAGTTTTATTCTGATAGAAAAATTGAAAAAATTGAAGACAAGTGTTAGAAACTGGAATAAAAATGTGTTTGGCAACATAGATTCAAATCTTGATGAATGTCTCTTTAAGCTTGATAATCTGGACAAGAAGGTAGAAAAACAAGACCTCTTTGACTTAGACATCATGGAGAAAAAAATGTGGTTGAGCAAGTATTGGGAATATCATCAAAGGAAGGAATTTTTTTGGGAATAGAAAGCCAGAGATTGTTGAATTAAAGGATGCTAGTCAATGGTTGCTAGATTGAAAATCCGGATGAGGTCAAGAATGAGGCAAACTAATTTGTCTTGGAGAAATTCAAAGAAACTATGAAGTGCAACCCAAGTTTTTACTCTGGAAAAATTAAAAGCTGACTAATCACCAATATCTACATCTAGAAGCACATTTTGAAGAGATGAAATCAAAGTTGTAATTTCAGATTATTGGTGAGATAAATCACCTGGTCCAGATGGTTTCAACTTCATGTTCTTTAAAAGGTACTGGAACATAGTAAAGGATGTGATAGCCAAAGGCTATTGCCTCCTCGGTAGTAACTCCCTGCCAGAATATTGGCCGAGGGGTTTGACGTCACCCAAGAGAGGATCTCTTTACTGACCTCGGAAGGTGCGAAGTCAAACACTATGAGCTCGAGACTTCGGTTAGCTCGTCAGGAATTCCGAGGATAACACCGTCTCCATCGAGGGGCCAAACTGACCGTCTTCGGGTAAGAAAGCCATCTCTCTGAAGCAGGGAAGAATCTCCCCGAAGTCAGAAGCCCCGAAGAGGATCTTCCCCGAACAAGAAACACCTGAACTAGGGAATCACCGAACTATGGGTATAAGTCCCGAAGAAGGTGTTCATCAAGGGAACTCCCAGAACTATGGGATAGATTCCGAAGGAGGTGCTAGCACCAAAAGACAGATAGAATCCGAAGAGGGTGCACACACCGAAGGGCGACCTCGCCCTGGGGACCTCGGGAGTACGATATGAGCATTTAAGGAGCCTCTGACATGTCGCCCACAAGCCCTACACGTCACATCAGAACGGCGAACTGACACGCCGCAGCCGCCCCAGTCCTAACACAACCTATTCGGGTCCAGGCTAAAGGAGGCTGCAAACGGCTGCCTGTCCCCTAGGTCCAAAAGTACAGATCAAATCCGACCGAACACGTGTCATGATCTGAA
>KK899682.1:152589-166973 GCA_000696445.1 Aquilaria agallochum | reverse complement strand
AAAAGAGGAAAGCTTGCGATGCAGTAGAGGTGAGCGACAGCTTACTGTTGCTTATAAGTAGCGACTACTTGCCGTCGCTTCTTGTCTTAAGTTAACCATGCCACAGTAATATTATAAAATAGTAATAAATGATTAAGCCTTCTACTAAATTGTTATGTGACTTTAAGGCCTATCCATGTCCACTATAGTACATATATTCAAAAAAAAATATTTATGTTAAAAGAGATGACAAGTTAGCGTAAAAAATGATTAATACATGAGAACTATTACTATTTTTTGGGATTTTGTTAAGTTTAGCGACACTAATTGTCACTAAATAATTAATATAATTTTCATTAAATAGATTATTTGTTAATTACTCAAAAATATTTAGAGATTTGTATGCTTAATTAATCAAATTAAAAATTATAATTATATAATTATAATGTTAGCGACGCATAAGCGTCATTAAATTAGCGACGGTTATGTTAGTGACGGTTTAAAGTCGCTAATTTAGTGACGGTTATGCATCGCTAACATTAGTGACGGCTTAACGTCGCTAATTTAGTGACGGTTATGTGTCACAAAATTTAGCGATGTATAACCGTCGCTAATTTAGTGACGGTTATGTGTCACAAAATTTAGCGATGTATAACCGTCGCTAATTTAGTGACGGTTATGCGTCACTAAATTTAGCGACGGTAAGCCGTCACTAATGTTAGTGACGTATAACCATCACTAAATTAGCGACTTTAAACCGTCACTAAATTAGCGACGGTAAGCCGTCACTAACGTTAGTGACACATAACCGTCACTAAATTAGGGACTTTAAGGCATTAGTAACTTTAGTGACGCATAACCGTCACTTATTTAGGGAAGAGAACCAACCACAAACTTTAGCGACGTTTAACATTCACACAATTTGCAACGGTAAATTGTCACGTAGAACCCGGTGAAATTTTAGTGACGGATATAAGTTCCTACATAGCAGTAACAAACTAATTGGGTTGAAAAGTCTGCAGAAGTTAAACTACGTGTCATGATATTTAGCGCATACACATGCATTCGTTATGTATTAATATTTTTGTTTTATTATTCTGTTTCTTTAAACAAAATTGTTTGTTGTAATGGTAAAGATACAACAATTTGTTGGATATATAGAAGGATCTCAATAACGTAAATAAAATTCATCTAATCTTAAAATTGTTTTGTGAGGAAAAAAATATCTACAATCTAAATACATTTGTATTATATCAACTGAAATAATTTATGTTGTGTGAAAATTTGAGACGTCACACAATTTTCAGCTATAATATTTACATGTTTCTGGTAGTGTATTCAAAAGCAATTATTTATGTTCAATGAGATAACAATTTATCATAAAAAATGACAGCCACATGAGAACCCANAGATGTTTAATTAATAAGATGCTGATTTAATCGTTATGTCAACTGACAAGAGCTTTATTAAATAATCATTTAAGATTCGAAATTACCTAGGTTGGTGATAACAATACTTTTTCTCCGGTGGTAGAAAATGACAATACGAGCGCTCGGAATTTCTTTCTAAAGTCAACATGTTGGACATGGAATACAAGATACAAGATAGGACAAATTATTAATGTGCCATAGCTCTGATTCGATAAAGTTCAGCTGCTTCTGCGGCACAAAGTACACAACGATGCTTAAACTCTGTTGAATCGATATAGGTTGAGTTAGTCTATTTTGGCGATCCAATTTTACAAACAAGTTACTGCCAAAAAGCTTTGAAATGGGTGGAAAACGGGAGCATAAAAAAACCACCGTAGTTATGGGTCCGAGTCCATTTACTCGCTATAGTTTTGGGTAGTTTTAATTTAATTACAAAAGTCAACATTTAGAGCCACATTGACCATGGGCTGTTAATAGACTGAGACGTTGATAGACTGAGATGTAAATGGGAGTGTGATTGATCAATGATGTGCCCTTGAAATTAGTCACGTGGCACTGAACTAGTCACTTTCTCTCTAATTTTTAACTCTGACAGTGGTGGGTCAACAATTTTAGAGTGATTGGGGCCTGGGTCATGGAAGGGATTGCAGCAACAATCTCCCACCAAATAAACAACATTAGAGGTGTAGTAGATGGTGGATTTTGCGAATGACTTCTCCTTTGGTTTGATAACACTCGTGGTTAGCGACATTAGTGACGATGACATAGGGTGAGGCTTGAATAACAATAGCTACGGTGATGTTGGAAAATGACGATGAGGCTTGGGTTGACCGAGTTAGTGAGGGTTGGCTGAATTGGTAACGGGATAGGAGAGGGGCATGGGAGACGAAGGTGGTGAGAGGTGATGAGTACAGTTATGGATCCGGTATACGTTGAACGGCTCGTTTTGTTCTTCTTTTTCTTTCTTTCTTTTGCTTTCTTTTTTGGCATTGCCAACGGTGGGATGTGATGTGGATAGTTGTGTATTGAGGTTAGAAGCAGTGGAAGGAGGCTAGGTGGTGGACGTGGTGGGCATGGTGGACGATCTGACCCGGGTCCTAGACTATGATGGGTTATTTGCTCTAGGTCCTTAACTATGGAGTTTTTTTGTTTTGCACATATCCCAATTCAAAACTTTAGTTGTCAATTTGACACCAAACTAAAACTTTAATCATGTAATTAAAGCCACTCAAAACTACAGTGGGCAATAGGATCTAGGCCCATAATTGTGGTGTGTTTTTTAATACTTTTAAAAAAAAATTGTAGGCTAATGGATTCATTAACTTTTGTTGACTTTTGAGGGGCAAATTTCAAAAGGTTTTAGCTATTAGCATTAGAATTTTAAAACAAAAACTATCTAAAAGTAGCTTTTAATTTTGTTAATTTGATTTTCAACATTAATAAATTTTTTAAAACTCTAACACTAATTGTAAAAATTGTTACAAACGGGGCAAAAAAATACTCATCTTGCGTCTCCACTTAATCTCCATGTAATCATTTAAACGGTTCACATATATCAACTCGCACCTATAAAGATCTTCATATTAAAGCACTTCTTGATCGCATTCACCCAATATTAAAAATAAAAAAAAAAAGAGAAAGATGGTGGGAGCGATTGTGGAGCAGAGCGAGAAACAGCTACGGAGACTGTCGGAGAAAATCTGCAAACAAGAAAAACAACAGATTCTAAACATCCCGTACGACTGCGNAGAAGTCTTAATTCAAAACTTTTAATCTGTTGATATTGGTTGGTTAGGTACAAGAGAAGGCGTGGGCTGCGAGGGCCTTTCAAAAATCTAACTGAGAACGAAAAATTCCTAGTGTACGAAGACATCATTAAAGCGTCGGGCCGTGGGCAAATAATAGATCAAGAATTCACGGCCGCTAGGAGGCAGTTGGTTAAAGGGTTCGCCCTCCTGACTTTTGTGGCAGCAGTTACAGTTTGGGACATCTACTTGGACCCCTCGACGCCACTGGTTGAACGAATTACCCGCAACATGAAGGACATCGCCTGATGAGGACAGCGTGGGCAGCAGTAGCGGGTGCTAGTACTTTGATTGCGGCTCTCGGATTTGTTATCGGTGTAGGCGTAGGTATGTTCTTGGCCTACCTCGGTGACATTCTATTTGATGCCATCTTTGGCTCCGGCGGGGAGCACGATCCGAGCATTGAAAATGTTTCCATCTTTCTTTTGCCCATGGAAGACGGACAGTGAAGCCTAGGCTCTTCCAGATTGCAGATTCTCTTACAAAGAACCTGCAACTTATGTTAAGTTTCTTTTCCTCGTGTTACCTGCATAAGTAAGTGTCCTTTTTGACACAGGTTGTGAGCAAATTAACCTCTTTTATAAATGACGAACTTTTCCTTGTAAATTAAATGTGAACCAGTTCTAGTCCTAAAAGTTTAATTATCCGTTTCTTTCAGTTCTAAAATTTAAGTTTTCTTAAAATAAGTCCTAACTCTAAGTTAGTTTGCTAGGCCTAAGTTTGCTTAAGGCAGTTATCAAGTAGAAACTTCATTTATAGAAAAAAAGGCCTAATCACCCCAAGGGCCCTTTACTTGACTGAATCATATGAGTTACCTTAACTTAAGCTCAGTATCTGTTAATTCTTTAACTTTGCAACTTATCATGAGTTAGTCAAGCCACATATTTTGCCATAACATTGTTACCTTTTTTGAATGTTAAGTAGTGTTGGGGACTGGAATGTACGATAAGAGAAACAACATAGATTCTTAGAGAATTTTTCTTTTTTACACAGAAGGTATGTTTGTTTATTTTTTATTTTTATTTTTTTCACCGAAAAGGAGTTTTGCAGAAAGTATGTACTTGTTGGTTTCTAAAAGGCAAATGTCATAACTTTCATTGGTACTGCCGCACTAGTTAATTGCTTGCAAAACAAATTGGAATATATAATTTAGGCAATTTGTTCTTATTATTATTTTTTATAGTAATCATAATAAATAACACTAATATAATGATAAGTAGAAATATGAATTCAGTAAAAAGTATTATTATTTAATGGAATGATATTTAATGATATTTAATTTATTAAACATAATCACCACATATATAGTTAAATATCTCAAAACCAATAAATCATTTATTTTTAGGTCTAAGAAATATAATTATTAGCTAATGATATGAAAGGTGCATATAGTTATGTAAAATATTACTCCCTACATCTCGATTGTTTGTACCTTTTACAAATAGTAGATAAATTAATAAATATGAAAAAAAAATATGTGTTATTTTCCTTTTTTTTTCTAATTTTGCACAAAAATCAAGAAATATAAAAAATAAAAAATGATAATTTAGTGGTAATATGAAAAATACTACCTCCATCCGGTTGTTTCATAAATTATTTTTATTAACTAATTTATCAAGTAAAAAGAGAATTGGTTGAATTAAAATAAATATATATATGCATGTATGTATGTATCTTTAGCTTTGGATTAAAAATAATGAAGTAAAGTTACATACTTAGGTATAAAAGGCTTCTATTCAGAGGCTGTTGTAATTGTTTTCTTTAACTTGAATTAAAAAAAAATTAGTTAGGCCTATTAGAATCTATTTTTGATAATTGTTGCGCTAATCCTTGTTATGTTCCTTGTATGTTAGTGCCCAATGTTCCTAAACATTCCAAAAAGAGTGACAGCGTTATGAGTGATGGCTGGACTAACTTGTAACAAGTTGCATAGTTAGAAGACAAACATATGCTAAGTTTCAAGTTAGAGAACTAACATAAAATAAGTTTGAGTTGAGGGACCAACTCGTTCAAGTTAACCAAATTAAATGGCCCCTATGATGATTTGGCAAAAAAAACTAATAAGTTATGGTGTACTAACTGTAAAAAAGTTATATTGCAATTTAATTTTCTCAAAACTAGTTATTGAATAGTTTAAATTAATAATAAAAATTTATATAAAATAGTTGCGGTGATTTGCCATTTTCTTTTTGATGGCGTGGTTTGTCATTTTCTTATCACTCAACCATATAATGGAAAGTTTTAGGACTATGCTTACAAAGTCCCAAAATTTTATGACGTATTTATAAAAACATTAACTTTTAGGAGTAAAATAAAAAATGTATAAAATTTTTGAACTCAAAGTATTCTTTTTCCAATTAAAAAAAATAATGTCTACAGGCAGAGGTATAGGCATATATGTTCAGATTCGCTTGTCCAAATCTAGGAAGGTTTGGGTAGAATAGATTTGTTTTTGAGCAGTTATAGAGTACATTTGGTGCAAATAATTTTTCAATCTATTTTGCATTTTTTACAAAAAATATCACTGTACCTTAAATAGTACATTCTATGAGATGAGTAGTATCTTTTACAAAAATGCAACTACTTCTTAAACAACATATTTTATAAAATGAGTAACATATTACAGAATATTACATTTATATGAATTAAACAATACTTTTTAATAAAAGAAACAATATTATCTATGAACAATATTTCTTATAAAATGAATAACATATTACAAAATAACACATTTGATATCTTTTACAAAATTGTTACAGCATCTTGAATAACATATGTTATGAAAAGAACAATACTTTTTATAACACTGACGCAACATTTCAAACAACCCAACTTTATGAAACAAACAACATTTTTATAGAACAGTAAATTTGTTTGAATGAAATAATATTTTTTACTAAAACGAACAACATTATTTATAAATAGTATTTTTAATGAAATAAATATCATTTTATAGAAAAGCACATTTATATGAATTAAACAACATTTCTTATTGAAAGGATCAACACTTTTTATAAGACTGCCATATCATCTTGAACTGCACAACTTACAAAAAGAACAGTATTTTATAGTACAATAAATTTGTCTACATGGAACGATATTTCTTACTGTATTGAGCAACATTATTTACAAATAATATTTCTTATAAAATCAACAACATTTTGCAAAATAACACAATTACATGAATGCAATGACACTTCCTATTGAAAGGAACAAAATTATTTACGGAACATCATTTTTTATAGAGTGAACATCTTATTATAGAATATCATATTTGTATGTATGGAACATTACTTCTTTCTATAAAGAACAATATTTCTTATGGAAATGAACAATGTTTCTTATGAAATGATCTTCTTCCTTTCTCTCTTGTTTCTCTTTCCCAGCAACCTTCTTCTCATGAACTTCACAACTATAGAATTTTCTTTCCTATTGAGTCAAACAACAGTGAAGATTTTTTGGAACAGAGAAGTACAAAAAAGTTCACTACAACACAAAAGAGCTTCAGTAACATTTCTTTGCACTTTTTGTGGCATTGTTAGATACTAGGAGTGCTTTACTAACTAATTAGAAAACACCACAAAAAAAATGCCATTTAGGAACATGTTGGTAAAGGTCTTTTTGTGTTTAGAAAATGAAGCTAATAGCCTAGAGTCACTTGTGTTTTTAACGGAAAAAAATTGAGAAATTTAATAGCATTTATGAGGGAAAAACTCCCCATACGCATACGTGCAAAAAATATTAAAAAATATCAAATATAAAATCGAACACTACTTAGATAAAAGGGTTAAAATCCATTTATAATCCCTTTACTTGTACGGTCGTCTTAAAGTAGTCCTTTATCTCAACTTTGTCCTCATAAAGTCTCCTAGCTCTTGTATTTTATCCCAGTTGCAATCCTTACATTAGTTTTAAAGTTAACTTTTATGGAAATGCTGATGTGGCGATCTTAAAGGCTGTTTAGGTATTTACACAGTTACCGTGGCTTCTTTTCTAAATACAAAGGATGCTCTATATTGTACAAAGATGAAAGTTCAAGACATACTGACACAAACACATGATCTTAGAGACCTAAAACCTAAATGAACTAAAACTCATCTTCCTCAAATCAACATCATTCGAAACTCTTTTGACATTATCTTCACAATCATCATAAAATGGCTATATCTGCTATCGGTGCCTCCTGTTATCTTTGCCATCATCATAAATTCCCTTGACGTTGCCAAGATACTGGATTTACTTCAATCAGCCAAATCTTTACCGCCTAGAAGCTCCAAGACACTATTGAACCTACACCATCACCAGAGCTCTCCCACTCAACCCTATGGTGTTGCCTTAGATAACCATCTGATGACCTTTTGGGCTTCATTTGTGCTCATTTACTCTGATGGTCCTAACATAATTATCATTTTCCATCTTAAGAACTATGCCCTCTGGAAGAGACATCTATTTTATATCATGTCTTATGTCCTTTCTCAATGTCTTCACGTAATCACTTTTTAAGAACACCATCTACATCCCCACTACCTTAGTTTTTCTTGCAGGAATCATCAAGTACACAAAAAAATTTGGGCATTGTACAACATGAATTTGGACAAGTTCTAGGATTCCATGCTAAAAAAACCTAATCTGAGTACTAATTGTTGACTTTTCCCACATATGTGTGCTCCTCACCTTTTTTTGGTCTTTTTTTTTCTTTCTTTTCTCTCCTTCTTTCACTCTTCATTTGTCAAATTGGTGGAGATCAAAAGTTGCGGCTAAAAGACAATTGAAAGTTGTAACAAATTGTAGCAAAAATTGAAACCGGGTGAAGAAACAGGTTGGAGGTGGCACCGCAATTATTGAAATCTAGATTGGAGCAACACGGTACTTCAGCTATAAGTAGCCTTTCCCTCTTCTCACCTTAAACCCTTGTGTAGCTTGCTCATTTGTGAAGAGCAAAAGAAGAAATTGTGTGAGAGAAAGATTTATTTTTGGAAGGTGACAAAATAGTGAGATAATTTTTGGGGTATTTGGGAAACACTTGAGTGCTACTATTTTGGGTTTATCTCATACCTCTAGAATTATTTATCTAGAGAAAATTCTCTCTTTGTAAGTCTATTATTTTATTAGTGGAAGAAAATCTAGGAATTTGTCCTGTGGATGTAGCCCTCAATTAAGGGTGAACCACTTAAACTTTTTGGTGTCATTTTTCTAATCAATTTGCCGTTGAAATTAGTACTCACTGCACGATCCCAACAACTGATATCAGAGCAAGGCCTAGTGTTGATATGTACTTATTGTATACTTTGTGGTTGCCACTGAAACGTGGATCCTCCATATCAAAAAAATAAGGTAGATTATTATTCACCATTTATATTTGATATTAGGTATTTATTAGCATCATAGAGGCCAAGACCAGCAAGATGATTAGTTTGAATGGCTTGAATTGCCACATATAGAGAAGCAAGGTGAAAGATGTTCTATATGTGACGAAAATGCACTTACTCGTGTTTGGTACAACCAAACTGAATGATAGATTAGAAAAGGAGTTAGCATTCAAGCATGAGCAAGTATGTGGTTTCTTCCGACAATTTGTTGAAGATAATGTTTACAACCACATATCTACAGAAACTCATACGGGGATATTGTGGAACAAGCTTGAATAGTTGAATGCTTCAAAAACTGGCAACAATAAATTATTTTATCTAACAAACTTGCTTTAGATAAAATATCAGGAAGGTTCATCCATGGCAGATCATTTGAATGATTTGCAAGGAATTGTGGAACAGTTATCCATAATGGGCATAAAGTTTGACAATGAGGTACTCACTCTTATAATGATGGCTTCTTTGTCAGATTCTTGGAAGACTTTGAAAATTTCTTCTGCAAATTCTACACCAAATGGTGTATTAAATGTCAAATTTGTCAAAAATGGAATTCTAAATTAAAAGATGAAACGAAGATCACAAGGATCTTCTTCATTACAGTCAGACCTTCTCATAGTAGATTCCAGAGGGATAAGTGAAACTACGAGGCCAAAGCCAAAAGATAAGAGTAGAGGAAGGTCAAATAAATATGCAAATATTGAATACCATTATTGCACGAAGAATAGGCATATCAAGAAGTTCTGCCAACAATTTAAGCAAGAACAAAAGAAAGGCAAAGGATTGAAAAAATATGATAGCAATGATAATGAGCAAGCAAATATTGCCGATGAGTTCAACATTGTCCAAGATGATGATATTGTCAATCTTGCAACCCATGAAACGAGCTGGGTGATTGACAGTGGTGCTTCCATTCATTTCACTTCTCAAAAAGAATTCTTCTCATCTTGCACACCTAGCAATTTTGGTGTTGTGAGAATGGGAAATGAGGGTTTCTCACAAGTTGTAGGAAAAGAAGATGTTTCTTTGAATGCTCAGAATGATACACGATTAGTCTTAAAGGATGTCAAGCATGTTTCAGATTTGGGCCTGAATTTGGTTTTAACAGGCAAACTTGATGATGAAGGTTATTACAACACCTTCTTTAAATGGCCAGTAGAAGCTAACAAAAGAAACCCTAGTGGTGGCCAGAAAAACAAAGAACTCAAAACTATACATAATGCAAGCAAAGCTCTCCCTGGATGTTATGAATGTAGTGTAGAATGACAGTACAGTTGAGTTATGACATAAATGACTGGGTCATATGAGTGAGAAAAACATGATTCGTCTTGCCAAAAAGAAGACATTACCTAGACTAGATCAGGTCCATTTGAAGAAATGCGCTAATTGTCTAGCAGAAAAGTAAAATAGTGTTTCATTCAAGAGTTTCCCTCCTTTCAAAATAAAGAATGTGTTAGATATGGTGCACTCAGACCTGTGCAGGCCAATGCCAAAGTCACTTGGTGGTGCTTGATACTTTGTAATTTTCATTGATGATCATTCTTGAAAAACATGGGTATACACTCTGAAGTCAAAAGATCAAGTGTTAAAAGTTTTCAAGTAATTTATGACCCTGTTTGAAAGGCAAACTGGCAAGAAGCTGAAGTGCATTCGAACAGACAATGGTGGAGAGTAAATTGGGCCATTTGATGCTTACTGCAAAGACCATGGTATTCAACATCAGACAACACCTTATAAAACACCGCAATTAAATGATTTAGCTAAAAGAATGAACAGAACTTTAATGAAGAGAGTGAGATACTTACTCTTACATGTAAAGTTACCTAAGATGTTCTAGGGTGAAGCATTGCTAGTAGTTGCTTACGTGTTGAATTTTTGACTATGTGTTCCTTTACAGTTTGATGTTCTGGAGAAGGTATGGTCAGGAAAAGATATCCTTTATGAACATTTGTGAATGTTTGGTTGCAAAGCCTATTTGTATATCCTGAAGGGTTGATGTCAAGATATGACAATGTGTGTTTATTGGCTATGGCCAAGATCAATTTGGTTATAGATTTTATGATCCAGTCATGAAAAGGCTTGTCAGAAGTTGTGATACAATATTTGTTGAAGATCAAACCATTGAGGATATTAAGAAAGCTGAAAAAAAATGCTTCAGAATCTAATGGTAGTTCAACAGACTTATAGCTAATTCTTTTAGTGGTAATACAAAAACAGGTTGGAGATGATGTACAAAATAATCAACCAGAGGAAGGTGATCAAGATGCACCAATTGAGAATGAACCAGGTAATGCTGCTGATGTTGGTGTTCATCAACAACGACCAGCACCAATGGGTTCTCTAGTTTTAAAGAAATCTAATAGACTTAGATAATGCTCTACTAGATATCCTGAAAATGAGTATGTGTTATTAATTGGTGAAGGAGAACGAGAAAGCTTTGATGAAGCTATAGATGATGAACATAAGGAAAAGTGGATTGAGTCCATGCAAGAAGAAATGAGATCCTTGCATCAGGATAAAACATTTGAGCTAGTAGAGTTGCCAAAAGGCAAAAGGGCTTTAAAAAACAAATGGGTATTCAGAATCAAGTTTAGAAAATCCAATTGATAGCCACCATTCAAAGCCAGATTAGTTGTTAAGAGTTTCAGCCAAAGGAAAGGTATTGACTTTGAAGAAATTTTTTCATCGATTGTGAAAATGACATCCATCCATACAGTTCTAAGACTTACAGCAAGTCTTTACTTAGAGATTGAGCAGATGGATGTGAAAACTACCTTCCTACGTGGTGACTTGGAAGAAGAAATATACATGGAGCAACTAGAGTGTTTTAAAGTAAAAGGAAAAGAGGATTATGTTTGTAAGTTAAAGAAAAGCTTGTATGGTTTAAAGTAGGCACGCAGGTAGTGGTATAAGAAGTTTAAGTCAGTTATGCAAGGGCAAGGTTACAAGAAGACTACTTCAAATCACTGTTTATTTGTGCAAAAATTCTCTGATAACGATTTTATTGTTCTATTGCTCTATGTGGATGATATATTGATTGTTGGCTAGAATATTTCTGGAATTAATAGCTTGAAGAAGCAGTTGAGTAAGTCTTTTGCTATGAAAGATTTAGGGCCAGCAAAGTAAATTCTTGGAATGAAGATAACAAGAGATAAGAGCGCCAAGAAATTGTGGTTATCATAGGAGAAGTACATTGAAAAAATACTTCAGAGGTTTAATATGGACAAGGCTAAAGCAGTTAGTTGTCCTCTTACTAATCACTTTAGATTAAGTTCCAAACAATGCCCTTTTATAGATAAAGAGAAGGAAGAAATTGGAAAGGTTCCATATGCCTCAACAATTGAAGGTTTAATGTATGTCATGGTATGTACATGGCCAGATATTGCTTACTCAGTTGGTGTATTGAGCAGGTTTATTTTAAATCCTGGTAAGGAACATTGGGCTATAATTAAATGAATTTTTAGGTATCTTCGTAGTACTTCCAAAATGTGTTTATGTTTTGAAAATGTAAAGTCTGTGTTAGTTGGCTACACATATGCAGATATGGCTGACAATGTTGACTCAAGAAATTCTACATCAGGTTACCTGATTACATTTGTAAGGGGAGCTGTGTTATGGCAGTTAAGGCTGCAAAAATGTATTGTTTTTTCAACAACAGAGGCAGAGTTTATTGCAGCAATAGAAGCATGTAAGTAGTTGCTATGGATGAAGAAGTTCTTAAAAGAACATGGATTTCACTAGAAGAAATATTAGCTGTTCTGTGATAGTCAAAGTGCAATTCATCTTAGTAAAAATTCTTCTTTTAACTCTAGGTCCAAACATACTGACGTGAGGTATCAATGGATAAGGAATACAATGGAGATGAAGCTACTACATCTTAAGAAGATCTATACTAATGAAAATGAATCTAATATGTTAACCGAGATTTTACAAAAAGAAAAGTTTAAATATTGTCGACTCACAGCAGGAATTGCGGAACTCCCATATGAAGTGGAAGGGGAGATTGTTGACTTTTCTCACCTATGTGGGCTTCTTCCCTTCTCTTTTCTTCTTTTGTTTCTTTCTTTCTTTTCTCTCTCTATTTCTCTCTTAGTTTGTGAAATTGGTGGAGATCAAAAGTTGCAGCTAGAAAACAATTGAAAGTTGTAACAAATTACAGCAAAAATTGAAACTGAGTGACAAAACAGGCTGGAGGTAGCACTGCAATTATTGAAATCCGGAGTGGATCAATGTGGTACTTTGGTTATAAATAGCCTTTCCCTCTTCTCACCTCAAACCCATATGCAGCTTGTTCATTTATGAAGAACAAAAGAAAAAAATTGCGTGAGAAAGATATTTATTTTTGGGGAGTGACAAGATAGTGAGGTAATTTTTTGGGCTTTTGAGAAACACTTGAGTGCCACTATTTTGGGTTTATCTCATACCTCTCAAATTTTTTTATCTAGAGAAGATTCTCTCTCTGTAAGTATATTATTTTATTAGTGAAAGAAAATCTTACAATTTGTCCTATGGACGTAGCCCTAAATTAAGGGTAAACCGCATAAATTTTCTTGTGCCATTTTTCTAATCATCTTGCCCCCAAATTTATCACTCGTTGTGCGATACCAACACTAATTACACCAAGCTTATAAAAGAGCATGTTTCCAATAGCAACTCAAATCTTCCCACCATGATCATTTGTATACCCGAGACTGATAAAGGGTTCAAACCAAGTGCTTTTGTAGAGAAGAACTATAATCGCTCGGATGACTCCTAGGCTGTCCAATATGCTTTCTACTTCTTCAACGTAGATTACCCTAAACATTTTCCAAGTGTCAGATCCCATATGATTGATCAAAGTCAACTCAATTTTGTTCTTTAAAGTTCAAATTTTAAAAGATTAGATCTCATAGTAATCAACTGAGGCGGCACTGAAGCAACTAGCAGATATTATCCATTGGGGAGGAATCAGGTCAAGGCTTCCGACAGAGGCACGATGGAGGTGCTGATGGAGGCCGTGGAGAGTGGAGCGGCAAAAGAGATGTCGGTTTTAGCAAAGAAAATTTGGGGAAGAAGATAAAGTTTGGGCTAATTTACATTTTAAGTCATTCAGACTATGTTTGTGTCAATTTTAATTTGAAATTTCTTGTTCTTCCATCATAGTTTTTTATTACCATGAAAGAGGAGGTCACATAACAGTGTGGGATTAACCATAGGGGTAAAAAATGTTACACAAGCAATTTCCATTTAAAATAACTGAAGGAACTCATATAGAACATGATATATGAGTTAGGAGACTTTATGATGCGCTTTTTGATGTTATGGATCACATTATGACAACCATTATAGTTAGCGTGACCATATATGAATTTTTTCCTAGATACATGGTTTCACACATTGTCTTTAAATTTTATCAAGGCAATACCCGACCTTCAAGAAAAGAGAGCACAGTGTCGATGTTTCTCTTCTTTCTAGTACATTTACAAATAAATCACAATATAGAGCTTGTCAATGGTATGTACTTCAATTACAAAAGATTCACATACAAGCAACGATAAGATGGACACATGCGAGTTCGAAGAAATAGTGCCTGGACATTAAATTACAGGCAATAATTCAAACTATGCATGAACATAAAGAAATACGGAATCAAACATGAAATGCTGAACAAAAGGCATTACGAAAAGAACAAGTTGAAAAGCATGATGAAGAGCACAGTTAGGAAAGCTGGAATCAATCAAACGGCAATGAGAGGAACATAGGTTGAAAAGTTGGAAAAAAACTGTGGGGACTTCTTTGGAGTCGAACTCGACGCCAAAAGGCTT
>KK899682.1:126379-148046 GCA_000696445.1 Aquilaria agallochum | reverse complement strand
TTGGTTTGCTTTGTTGGTAAATCTCAATACCATGATGGGCGTCAAATGTTGATACACGAGCTTTGCTGTCGTCTCTAGAGTTGCGTAAGTGCGTCCTTGACAGGTATAATTGAACCAAGAGAATATAAGCTTTGGAGGGATAAGAGTGATGTTGGTACAAAATATATTCCGACGTCGAAATAAATAAATATGATAGGTGTTTATAGTAATACAAGGCCCAAGTAATTAGGGCCATGATCATGTATTGGTATCATCAATAATCTTTTCTTTTTTTTTTTGGTAATCAAAATCATAAAAGAGAGAAGAAGAAATAGTAATATAGTTGCTATATAACATTGTCCCAAAAAAAGGAGACTAAATAAAATAAAGATTCTCTATAGTTTGAGAGAATCTGTTACTATTATTGGCTCGCCTGATTAATTTAAAATTTAATCTGGCTGCTGAAAAGGTTAGAAAAACCGATATCTTCAAACGAGATATCTATTAAGGGAGCTTGATGCCTCTTGGCACACAACTTGATTTCCTTTGAACATGTTCTCTTGCTGATCACAATCCTTTTGATTTCATTAGTCTTCTTTAGTAACCAAATATCTCATTTTTTTTCTCAAGAATGGCACAAACCTTGGATGATTTTGTCTCATTAAACATTTGGCACACCTTGCCTTTAGGGTTTCAATGGCCTTTGGAGCAACAAAGGCAAGAGAGTCTTAAACAATTGCAAAGAAGACAACAAGCTGATTAGTAGCTCCTAATTGCTCATTCTTTTTAAAAATAACAAGATTTTGTGGCCTCTTTTTGCTATGTTGTAGAGGTATATGCTAATTTAAGACCATCTTTAAAGAGCCTTTTTCAAAAATAGGAGCCGTAGGTTGATGGTATTTTTGTTGATGAGAAGATTGATAGTGATGCTTGTTTTCATCCAACCGTGAAGACAACTTTTGAACATCCCATGCTACTCTTTGAGGAACTTTAGGAAAATTGATTTTAGGAGTCTCACATTTGGAGCCTTTTTGTAAAGGATTCCTATACTTTGATACATGTGACACGTTTCTTCTCACATCGAAAGATCAACCAATATCAAACATTATCAAAGGAAGGAACCCAAACTCTTAACCTACTAGCTTGTAATAGCCTTAAGGTGTTGATGGATTCAAAGGAGGTTGGGGTCTTTTAGCTTTGGGAGATAGAAGGTGTAATTAGAACTAACTCCCTGTGAAAGGTGTTTATTTCTTGTTGAAAAGTTCGGTTCCTTTACTTTAACTTTCGCAACAACTTTTCTAAGATTGTGCTTGAAGAGAATACTCCTTCTTGGTTTCAGCTAACTTTTACTGCACACTCATATTCTATTTTTCCATTTCTTTGATGAGATTCTAAACCTCTTTCATGTTAACCAAATGTTTTTGTTGAAACTCTTTCAACTGGGCTTTAAGGCTTTTGATATCGCTTTCAAATTTAGCTAGTCTCAATTGATCAACTTGAGTAGAGAAGGAATGTAAAGGTTGAGGGGACCAGGCTTATATGTAAGAATTTTTCTTTTTGGCAATGAGGTAGTTGATTCACACGAAATCATTTTTCGCTTTTTGTGAATCATATTTATAAAATTGAGTCAAAATCATTAATTGTTGAATCTAATTGAATTGTTTGTCATGCCTTAGATCATAAAATCTTAATAATCTAATATTTAAAATGGGATTTTAGCAACCTTTAATTGAAACTTCAATTTTGAATGCACCTGGCGTGCGAGTGCGTAGGGGTTTGGACACACAGTGAAATTAAATATATAAACTTTACGTGTGTGTTTTAGCAACAAGCCCTTTCTAGGAGAATCGGTCTGAAATTCATGGGGCTTATGCAAGCATTCAAGGTTTGATTCCCAAATCGCTCATTTGGCTTTTTCTTTTTCCAGCTTTTTCCTTTGTTTCGTTATTCTTCCCAGTTTTCTGCTTTTATTTTTTTGGTTTTTCACTTTTTTTTTCATTTTATGTATTTTATTTTTCCAGTTCTATTTTTATTTTAAGTTTTCCAGTTTTTTTTTTATTTTTTACATTATTTTATTTCTTTAAAACTTCCATATTTTTTATTTAAAATTTTCTATTGTTTTTCTTTCTAGTTTTATTCCTTACATTTTTTTTTCATTTTTTTCTATTTTTCCTTCTTATTTTAATTTCATTTTCTATATTGCCCTTAATTTTTTAAAAAATTATTTATTTTTTCTTTATTTTTTATTTCAAAATTTTCAACTAATAAAAGAAAAATAACTAGTTGAGAAAAAAAAGTTATTTATAAAAGAATATATATTTAATCTAAAAAAATTAAATAGGTACGAAAAAATAATTAATTTCTCTAAAAAAAAGTACAACTACTCATAAAAGAACAAATAGAACAAATAAATAGTTTATATAAAAAAGATAAGAACTTAGAAAAAGCAATAAATTGATCCAAAAGAAGAAATAGTTACTTATAGAAAACTATTTTTTATAAATTAATAAATATCTAATAAAAAAATAACTACATAATCAAGAACAAGCAACTAATTTATTTGAAAGAACAAAAAAATTGATAAAAAATAATAAACTCATTTATGTGATATATTTTATACTAATATATATATATATATAAGAAAAAAATTCAAAAAAATTTTAGAATGACAAATCTAAAATATAAAAAAGTATGAACAAACATGATAAAGATACAAAAATAGAACTGATGAAAAAACAGGTAAGATTTATAAAAGAACAAAAACATGATAAAAAATAAATAGAAAATAATAAAAAAAATAAATCTAATAACAGAATAGATAAAATTGATACAAATGCAATGACTCAAACACATACTCATCGATTACCATCAATTGATATACCATGGGGATTTCCTTATTTTCATCCCCCGCACTTTCGGCGGGTAACTTCTTATCATTCACCGAGTGGCTTGTTCCCTTATTTGGCTGATAATTATGTCCTCCATAAGCAACATATCACATTCGCAACTCCCAAACTAGCACTGATTGATCATTAACATTCACCTCAATATTTAATGCCAATACTCTATTATAGAAAATGGTGATTTATTATTAGTTTTAGTAAAATGATCTGTGGTAGTCAATGTATGAGATAATGAATTATGGCTCTCCTCTTCTATATCAGAATTCAGATTAGAAATGATTTCACTGAATGTTTTTTTACCGCAAAAACACAAATTTATTGAGCAAACAGGATACAATTTACAGCAAAATCTAGCCAGAGACTAAGATTTACAAGCCACCAAGAAGAAAAGAGAAGCAAACAGTCAGAACCTACAAACCAGAAGGATTTTGTACCCAATCAGACCATAAACAATTCAACTTAGAACATCTAGTTGTTGTCCATAAATAAGACACCATCTGAATTTCCCCTAACAAGTCTAATTGCACCTGCCCATGTTTTTGTTTCTCCTTTTCCAGATAGCCGGCCCAAGCTGTAATAAAACAAACAGCCTCCCATGTCTTTCTTTGATCTCTGTAAGCCAGCTGCTGGGCACATGACTTAAAGCCTCCCCTGCATCTAAAAACGTAAATCTGCCAAATTTCCAATTTGTAGTGCTTTCCACACAAAGGTGTTCACCTTCTTGGGGACCCATACCTTGTAGGTTGGCCGCCATATGTAACTCTCAAAATCTGATCATCAATTAACACAGTCAATGTCTTCACCACAAAGCAAACCTCCTGGGTCCAGGTTCCATCTCCATTTCACTGAATTATCGGAAAAAAACTGGTGAAACTGTAGGAAGTTGGATGTGTTATGATTAGATCTTATGCACTTTTCACCCTTTCCAGCAGGCAAAAATTTAAAGAGATTGATATGGGATCCAATTGTTTGCCTGATAGTTTAAAGAGATTGACATGAGTCCAATTATTTACCCGTAATTATTGGTAACGAGATCTTTTTACTCATTAAACATGATTGTAAAGAAAATTTAACACTTTGAATGCTTATGAACAGTAGGGTAGAGGAAAGATGCACTGTTCATGAACGTAAGAGCTAAAATGAAGAGGAAAAAAAAATACGATTAGGAGAGATGGCCGGCATATATAGGGAGAAAGAAGAAAATAAAAAATAAATACATGCATGAAATAAAAACAGTTGAGGGTGATCATTTTACTTTTTTTTTTTTTACTAAAGTTTGATTTAAATATATTCATATTAATTTATATTATAAAAATTTTAAAAAATTAAATTTATAAACTAGAGTCCTTAAAGTACGATTTTCATATAAAAATTTTTTATTTCTATAAAAAATAAAAAAAATCATGAATTAATTATTGTCAATAATAAATGGGCAAAGCTTTGAGAGACGAAGAGAGAAATGTTTTTGGCTAAAATGCACCTACAGCCTCCAAACTTTGAAAAATCAATGAGTTAGTTCTTAAACTATAACTCGGTTAGTAGTATCCCTTCAACTTTGCAACTATATATGCATATTGTAGTCCAGCTCATAAACTCGACACTAATTTTTAATGGCTTAAATATATTAAAAGCCCGCAAAATTTAACAACCTATTTAAGTTGGTCATCAAACTAGAATTTGGTCTATATTAGACCCTAAACTTTACGATAAATAATGAGCATTATAAAAATTAATTGAAATTAATTAAAATTCATTATAAATTAATTAAAATTGATTTTTTTATGTTAAGTAAAGAAATAAATCATTAAAATTAATTAATTAATAAAAAAAATATTATTCAAGTGTTTATATAGGAAATATAGAATTAGTTATAAAAATGATATTCGTCATCAATAAAAAAAGGTAAAAATAAAAATAATGTATTGGTTTTGCCAATGGGAGTGAAGCAGTTGAGGCCCCGATGGAGTAGCCAATTTTGTTGGAGCTACAAGACGTCATCGGTGGCTACCATTAATTTCACCGGTTCTAGCATCATTTTCCAACATCACTTTTACATATTCTTTTTGCGATTTTTTTTTGTTGATTAGGTTGATTGGGTTGATTTCCTTTTATTGATTGGGTCAATTTCACTAAACCTCTTTGCAGCACCTCTGTCTCGCTTCGCTCACTAGCGACTGTTCCTTGCAATTTGCTTCACTCACTTTGCCTCTTTTCCTACCTCATCCAAATCACCGAACTCGAAGGGAACCTATCCGGCCCTTTCTTCCTTGATTCATCCCATTGGTTCATCCTTTTATTCCTCAATATATCCCACCAATTCACCACTTTCATCCCTTTATTCATCCCTTTGTTCCTCCAGTGTGGGAGGCGTGCAAGGAAGACGTAGTGGATCGTGTTATTTAGTGTTGTTTTGTTTCTTTTCAGAAGAGAGAAGGTTTAAAGATTAGGGATATAAACATTAGCTTTAGAATTCCATGGTTTAGACTAATTAATTGGAAAAGTTTGAGGACGAAAATTTTTATTTTGTATTTATTTTAATGTTAATTAATGTCACCTCAGCAATTTTCATCCGATTTAACGGTAAAATTGAAGGAAATGGCTCAATTGAGACATGAAAATGAAGTATGGTACTTTAATAAGACAATACATTCTCTAGGTACTATGTTATTTTTTCATTATAGGTAATGCATTTTTTTATTTTTACTTTTTCTTTATATAGGAACAAGATCATTTTTATAGCTAATCTTATATTTACCTAACAAGCACTTGGATAATATTTTTATGAAGTAATTAATTTTTATGGTTTTTTTACCCAACCTAAAAAATCATTTTTAATTATTTATAATGAATTTTAATTAATTTTACAAAATTTTTATAATGCTTATTTTTTATTTTAAATTTTAGAGTCTAGTGCAATCCAAGTTCTAGTTTGATGACTAACTTAAATGAGTTGTAAAAGTTTGAGGGCTCTTCATGTTTTTAAGTCATTAAGAAAAAGTCAAGTCAATGAGTTGGACTAAAACATACCAAGCTGTAAAGTTGGAAAGCTTTTGCTAGATAAGTTAAAGTTTGAGGATCAACTCGTGTGAGTTGGGAAAGTTCGAAGGCTGTTGGTGATTTAGGCCAATATTTTTCAGTGAAGTTTCAAATTACAATAGTAGAAAAAGAACAACATTATTCCCTATTTTCATTTTATGTTTTATGTATAAGCAAGGGACCACATCTAATGGTGAATTGTTAGGTAGACCGCGGTCTTCAAAGACCTAATTAATTTGGACTAGATTACCTTTTAGGTAATTAGAGGATTTGAATTTGTTCTGCTTGTTTGTAGCACATAATAATCATTTAAAATGGATGAGAAATTAAGTATTATTATCAAATTAATTAAATCTAAAACACTTTTGGAACCGATATTTATTAATACTATTAAAACGGAAGGAGCATATTATGGAGATTTCTACTAATTCTAACAATTCACACAAGGATTTTGAGCAATTATATATATATATATATGAAAGATACATATATACATATACTACTAAAATTGGTCATTGATGTTATAGTTTGTCACTGAATATGCCACCAATCATTAAAAAGCTAACAGAAAATACATGAAGTTATTAGTTTTGAAAATTTGAGGTATTAATATAACTTTTAATAAACTTAAAAAACATTATGCAAGTTACTATTTTCATTATTTTATGCGCTAGCCATTGCATCAATAATCACGAGATTCATCTCTTGTGATAGAGACAATGTCAGAGGTGGTAGTGTTGGACATCATTATGTGTAAATAGAAATCTACCATTTCAGGAAGTAGAAGATCAGAAACACTTTGATATTGGATAAGTGAGTTTCGTTTAATTGAGATTTGAATTATCTGTAGTATTGCATTAAATAATATTTTTGGAGGGACAAGTGGCAGATCTGGTTAATGATTGAGGTAGTTGTTACACAAAAAATTAAAAAGATAAATTATTCACTATTCCTAAAGTTTATTAAAAATTCTGTAAGTACCCTAAGATTTCAAAAAACAACAACTTCCTACGTTTACTATTAGGCTAACAACTTGCGGTATATTCGGTATCAAACTATAATATTAATGGCTATTTTAGGCACAAATTATGGCTTTAGTGATGCAATTGGAATCACCGAATATTATAATAACCAAATTAGTCTAGCTCAAAACTACAGTTTTTTGGTACTTTCCCTCACCTAAAACCAGGAAAATGATGGCATTTTGTTTATTGGGATAAGGATTGAAAACAAAAAAGACATTGGCTTGTTTAATAGCGAAGGGAAAAAAATTAAAAGAAAGCGGTAAAATTCATTGGGAGTACTCTAACCACATAAACTTATATAGCGTGTCCTAATTGAGTATTTTTGTCAATTTTGTCATTAAATTAGATGAAAATTTTGAGCATTAATATAAAGTTTTAATAATAATTTTCGCCCTCAAATTTTTTCCCTTCAATAACTCTAGACCTTAAACGTCTAAATCAAGCTTTTCTAGCTAAATCTACTCTTCCTCCCTGTCCTCTCCTTAGCCTCCGCCGCCCACCTCCTGCGATTCTTCACGATTGGCTCTCCATGTCATCGGCACCATCGCCCTAATCCCTATCTTACCATGTTGCCGCTACTGTCACCCAAATCCCTCACCGATTGGCTTCAGCCTTGGTTGCCATCGAAAACATTGGTCGCTCCCGGGGTGTAAAGCAGAAATTTTCTGCCGATCGGCTCTGGCCTTAACGCTACCCTTAATGATTGGCTTCGAAATCAATGCCGCAAGCCCTCACTGCTATGCTCGATCGAAGAACAGAAGGAGTGCAAGAAAACCTGTCGGTCTGTCCGGCTCTCAATCGACAAGGACCGTTACGCCAACCGCCAGTTTCTACCAAAAGCCACCAGCCAATGTTGGGTATCGCTTCAGGGGTTGGGTATCTACGGCAGGGGCTTGGTATCGATGATGACAGTTTGGGTATTAACAGTGAAGGCTAGGGCGACCCCTTGGATGTCGGATGACAAGTGGTGACGATGGGACACAATGGATTGATGGGAAACGAAAGACTGGAAGGGCAGGCCGAGGAATTGAATTTTGAATCTTGATATTGGGAGCAGTCAAATAGAAATCAGAGAGTACATGAGAGGGAGGGCAAAATTTATTTTATTGAAAGTTTAAGATTTAGAATTAATGATTAAAAAAATTTGAGGATAAAAATTATTATTTTAAATTTATTGTAATATTATTTAATAACAAGTCAATTTTTTCAATTTGATTTGACTGTCAAATTGACAAAAAGTATCAAATTGAGAAATACATTATGAGTTTCTATAGTTCAATAGGATAAAAGTAAAGAAATGACACTTATTTAGGATACGAAAATAAGATATAGTGCCCTAAGCGGAATTTACATGCCCAAAATGACGCCGTTTCATTCATGGAAGAAAAAAAGTTAAGGGATAGCCCAAAAGCAACGCCATTTTGAGCATTTTATAATCTTATTTCCCGCCCTTCCTAGCAAGTTCACAGAACCACAGAGGAGAGATACAGTGAGCTTCATGGTCTCTCTTCGTCCAAATCACTTCCAAGCTCCAAACTAGCTCATTTTGAAGCAAAATTCCTCCATTCTCTACCAGATCCATCTCCGTTTCAAGCATTTCGTGGATTTCTTTGTGTTTTAGGTAAAGTTAGGTTTGGAAGAAAAATTGAGACTATTGATTTTTTATGTTTTCCAAGTTGCAAAGAACATTGCTAAATTGATTTTTTCGAAGGTTAGAGTGATATTCTTTTGCATTTCTTGATGATGCCAGATGATCTAAATGTATGTTATTGAATTGATTTTTTTATTTTGTAATATTTTTTTATTTGATGCCCGGATCGTGATTCAGATGATTCCTTTTTTCTAGAAGCGATTCCTCGAGCTTTTTAGAGCACTCAAATATTTGCAAGATTCATTTATGCAAGGTGTACCTGTGTCTTTTTGGCATCTTTTACAATTTGTGGTATTTCTTAATAGCAAATCATGTGGCTATGAATCATAAATTGGAAACGCAACTTTATAGTAAGATGTTGAGAAGAATAGGTTTGTCTTTGACTGATTTTTTGTTCTTCTGTTTGGCATTTCAGGAAATGAGCATTCTATTGAATTGGAAAGGGTAAACGACACCCATTGTCTTTGAACTAAAACCAATATTTCGGATTCATCCCGAAACTACAAAACGTTACTTCATTTATCCTTTAACTATGAAAATGTTACAATAATTGTTTTGCCATTAATATCAACCATTAAAATGGACAGAAAATATGTAAAAAATTAGTTTTAATCCTTGAAAACCTTCTATTTGTTATAGAAATCTCAAAACTTTTATATCTTAAAATAAAACCATATTTTCCTAACTACCCTCTCTTCTCCATGACTGCCACCATCCTTTGTTTTGCCCATTCAGTTCTTGCATCCTTTGTTGTTGATTCCAAGCCCACTTCCCATCTTTTCCTGCCAGATTGTTAATGGTCGTCTTCTTCCAATGATGTGTGGTTGCCAGCTTCTGGTGGTGCACGATTGTCTTCATTTGGCGGAGTGTGATTGACAATCGTTGCCTTCCTCCAATAGTGCACAATTGAAGAGAAATGATGATGTTAGAGTACGATTGAAGGGAGATGTCTAGGTAGGATTGAAGGGAAACGATGATAGAAGATGGCAATGGGCAAGATTGGAGCATAATGGGAGAGTGCTATGGAAGAGGACACTTAATCAATGGGGGGTTGCAATGGGATGGTGACTGAAAACAGTGACTTAAGACAATGGCAAAGGACGACGGACGATGAGGAAAAAGGCCACATTCTGGCCTCAAAGGTGTTAGCCTTTTATTCCCTTTTCTCCATCGATTAATCATCAGCGATGGCTACGACATGGGATGTCGGCCGTAGGATGGGGACGTGATAATGGCAGATCAATGCTGGCCATAGCAAAGGTGAAGGTTATGAGTGGCAGAGGAGCAGAGATGAAGGTCATGACGGGATGTTAGTTTACTATAAGATGTAAATGTTTTGAGATTTTTATAACAAATGGAAGGTTTTTAGGGGTTAAAACTAGTTTTTTATATTTATTCTGCCCATTTTAACAGTTGCAGTTAATAATAGGAAAATTTGTGTGACATTTTTATAGTTAAAAGATAAATAGTGTAATGTTTTATAGTTTTGAGATCAATTCAAAATATGGGTCTTAGTTCAAAGATGACGGTTTCTGTTTACCTAATTGAAGAAGAAAAAATTATGCCAAAAAGTTTGGTAACATATTTTTTAAGTGTCAATTCCAATTCAAAGTTGTTATGGCAACATTTCACTTTGCTCTTTAGTCAGTTAAGATGATGTTTATCCATAAAGGTTAAATAGAAAGTTAGTTTGTGATATTTGGTCTACCATTTGTGGCAGAAATAAGAATAAAAAGTTATGCAGCCTTACTTGGATGCCCTTTGTGATGATTATTCTATTTCTTGCCAAGGTACTATTTGATTTGAACTTTCCTTGCAATTCATCAATTGATTTCCTCAACATGTATTCTATTTTTTACTATGGACAATATTTGTTGTATTCTATTGTTTTTAAGCAAAGGGTCGATCAAGTGTTTTCGGCTTTCTTATGTTTCAGAATCCTTTTGCACTTAAAGTAAATTTTGGCTTGCTACATGGTAAGGAAATTGATTGTAATCTCTAACAATTACTTGCTTTTGAGGAAGTCCAAGATTGCATACTACACTATGCTCACTAAAGTTGGGGTTCACCATTACAATGGAAGTAAGGGTTTGTTGTTTCATTTTCCCTCATTTCTAGGTTGTTTCCATGAAATTTAGCTCAAAATTTGTTAAGCTTAGCAATTAGTTTGTTTCTTTTATGAATTGGGTTGGAAAACCTTTGCTATGCCTAGGAAAGGTCTTGGATCATATTAAACAAACTGGGTAGTCTATTCTAATCATGTGTTATCATGACTTCCTTTTTCTTTTCTTGCTTCGTTGAGTTGGGACCCATGGGATCATACTAAATAAACATTTACTTTATTATGGGTTCCTATTTTTCAATTTATTTTTTTAGTTTTTTTACTTTTCCAACGGTCAGCATTCATTGGGAACTCGAACATCTAACATCCATTGGGAAATCTGATGTCTGGCATTTGTTGGAAATTTTGATAGACGCATTTGTTGAAAAATCCAATGGCAGTTGTTGGAAACTTGTTTCTAATGTAAAGGATGCTGATTGCTCTTTTTCTGATGGCTACCCATCAGAATTGTCATTTTTTTTTTATGGCTAATCGTCTAAAAAATCCTTTGGCAGTGGGCCTTTTTCTAGCAAAGATACACTTTGATTTGTTATTTGACATTTACTTATCCAAAATTTTTTTCTCACATATAAATTGGTTGAAAAAGTGACTATCCTAATTTAATAAATTTATAAGCTAGGTTCCCGTAGCTATAATGATAAGTTTCCTAAAGTGTTTGAAGGGTAATTTGGTCTCATATGTATAGGACTATGAATGACTTTGAGGTAGAGTCAATCTTGACAATCTTGGAGGATGTTGCCATTGTGGACCAAACCATGAACTCTACTTAAGGATGGATGGGATGGCGTTTTTCTAGCCTAGTTGTTTAAGTCAAAGGAGGTAGACCTTATTCGTCACATTTGCCTTATTGCTAATGGTGTTTTAGGGGCGGTGGGGAAAACTGATAAATGTGGCATTTTACCCATGATGGCATTTATATAGCTAGGAGCAGATATGAGGTTGGTTGAATGCATGGGGCACACAAGAGGCATTGCTGGAGCATAAGAGGGCATGATAGTGCATTTGGGGATTGGTTATCTTGAATAAAATGAAGGTGTTTAACTGGCGGCTCATGCTCAACGTTCTTCCTACTCATAACAATCTAGCCTTTTGTCATATTTAGTGGGTGTGTGTCCAAGCTACCATTAATGGGGGAAGCCCAGGCTGCATGCCATGCAGGATTATGCTTTTGTGAAACAAGTGTAGAACTCTTTCCAGTTGGTATATATTATGGAGAGTGGTAGCCTTATAGTGCTGGATTGGTTAGAAAGGCTGGTTGATTTGAATCCTAGAACCCCTGGAAAATTATCTTCATTACTTCCTAGATGCTTTGGTCTTATCATAATGATATTGTGCATGGAAAGCTAAGTAAAACGTTTGCTCACTAGTTTGGGTGACTCACATGAAGTTTAATGAGTTATTGGGGGTTGGTTTGGTTGGTCAACAATTGTATTGAACTCCTTGATAGGTTCCCCCTCTTGCAGGCTGGATCAAAGTGAACTATAATGCTTCAATCAAGAAGAATGGGCAACTTGGTTTGGGAGTAATGGTAAGGGAAAAAAAGGGGGAGGTGCTTGCTGTATTGGCGATCTCGGTATAGGGGCAGGAGGATGCTTTCCAAGTTGAAGTTAGGGCAATGCGTGCAACTCTATAATTTTGCCACATTCTCAGGCCGCCTCGCATTCTTGTTAAGACTGACCTAAGTACTATGGTTGATGCAGTTAATTAGGATGTTTTTGTTCATTGCTAGTTAAACGGGAAAGGGTAAAGGGTACTTCACGTGTACCAAACCATGAATAAGTTCCATCATAAGTTAGATTTATTTACAAGTAGACTGATATTCTTTCAGTTGGGGACTAAAGGGTTCCTATATTTTATTTCTAGTTTAGCTGCTTATAAGGCTGAGTATATTCATTCTTGTTAAGCAGAAATGAAAGATATTTTATTAAAAAAGAAAACATCTTATTAATGTATGCATATATAAGGAAAAATATTTCATATAGTTAGTAAAAATTAGAAAATTAGTTACATATTTCCCAAAATTTAAAGGATTTCAAGTCGTGTAATATTCCTTGCACCAACTTATATGGCACTCCCGAAAGGGACCATCTAAATTCAAATTCAGTTAGAGCTACATATACTGTGCCTATTTCTGATTGAAGAAAGTTGCAATCAAGTGAGGCGAATGCAGACACATTCATTTTATTTTATTGTCTGTTCAATTATTTTCATAAGTAGTTTTTTTTCTATAGAAAATTTTATTTCAATAGATCATAAATCATGGGCATCCATAAACTGATATAACATACTGAGTCTTTATAGAAATAATTAGTTTTAGATTTAGTGTTTCCATGCATCTGTTGTATTTTAATAGAAAAGTACATTTGTAAATAATAAATTCATGCTTAAAAATAAAATGAAAACCATATGAAAACACAAAAATAAATAGAAACATCAATACAAAATTGAAAAAATACACCAACATAAAATTGGGCAAATAGTACCAACATTAGAGTTGAAGTCGAATGTTGACGAGTTGACCTAGATCACCTTAGGAACAGTGTTGAGTTCTGAATTATTCTTCTTCTCCATGGCAATTATTACCATGAATTTAAAGGTCTGTGAGCTCCTAGCTTTACACTGCATGCGCACTTGTGATAGTGTTAAGCTATCCCTAAGTCTAAGAAGCCTCCATAGACATAAGAAAGCCACATAGGATGGGATAACACCATGCTAACATCAAACCATGGAAAGGCATAAACATACGGAAAATAGTTCCCTACTCTTATTTCTACAATAAAGGAATCATGTATCTTTCAACTATATGCTACATGAGGTAAGCCTTTAAAACTAAGTCATTTCAGCTTGCTGAAGCCTCATGCTCTAGCTCAACCTTAGCCTAGACACTATTTTGGTAGCCCTTCAGTAACCTCAACATCTAACCTCTTCCCAGGCTAGCACTAAACGCAACTGCCTGGTAACTGCTAAGTGCATGGTGGATATCCCTAACTAGTAGCAATACCCATCTAGCATGCCATTCACATGTTTCATTCTATCTTTAATGCATATCATGTAACTTAGCCAAGCTAGTAACTGTTTTGCACAACTCCTAAACAAGGCAATACCCTTGACCCACATGATAGGCCACACTTTGCTCGTAACCATACACAACTGCTCCTTGCGTGCACTACCATGTTTGAGCTATACACTATCGCACCTTACCTTGCCCATGTTTTTTCCTCAAAGCCCACACATGCAACTCACATGAAGTGGTAGCACATCACTATGAGATTGCACAAAGTTCACTTGCCATGAGCCTAAGAACCCAATGAGCATGACCTCAGCCTTGGCCAACCTTGGATGCTATGCATATGTTGCCACATGCATTTGTTGCCCAACAACACCATGTGCCACCTAGACATGTGTCTTAGCCTTACTTGTGCACCTCTCTAGTCTACTATGAGTATCTTACTTGCTCAACATTCTCATTGTAGCATAAACCTACCTAGGGTCCTAGCATATGCAAAGTTGCCCGCACACCTCCTTTCCTCGCAACAAAGCAAGTCGTAGGTCTAAAAAACCATCCCTAGCAAATGAGTTCAATGTCCTCGTTGAACCTCTATGAAGCATCATTCATTTTTTTGAACCTTTAGCATTTATACACAACTTAAGGTATCTTGTACCACTAGTGGCCCATGAAGGCTTTAAAGATGTTCAAGTACTTCTCGACTAAGCACTTGAACCCCGAGCTTCTGATAAGACCCACAGCTTGTTCTAAACTCATAAAACAAGCTTGTACAATCATGGAAACTTGTATAATGTTGGTTCTTTATGCCTAAAGCCCTCTATAGTAGGCCTTTGTCCCATAATATGTGTCGTAAGTTACTAACTTGCCAACCTATGCAATGTGCCACTCATCAATCCCATGCTTTCTTCAAGTACTGCAACACTTCTTTGCAACTCATGCATCTAGCACATATATCATTTCACTTTTTTTTAGGCACCCCTATGGTAGACCAAGGCCTTGTCCCCTTATTTGCTAACATTGGTAGGCTCCTTGAGAACTATGATCCCACTTAGGTTACAATTGGATAGTTATTACTTGTGAAGTATCTTAAATCATTATATGCAACTAGTTATTTAGCCTACCATTCATAGAAAATATGTATGCATCATCCTGGCTATGCAATAACAATTAAATAAAATCAAAATTAAAAATAATGCCGTGGCAATTAATGAAAACACAATTCAAAACAAGCAAAGATGCAAAACTTTAGTTGCTTTAATTTTAAGTAACAACTATGTGCATATGTCTCAAACTTATATGCACCCAGATGTAACCTTAGTGTTATACACATCAAATGAACACTAGTAGAAAATATGCATGCATCATCCTAGCTATGCAATAACAATTAAATAAAATCAACATTAAAAATAATGCCATGGAAATTAATGAAAACACAATTCAAAACAAGAAAAGATGCAAAACTTTAGTTGCTTTAATTTCAAGTAATAACTATGTGCATATGTCTCAAACTTATATGCACCCAAATGTAACCTTAGTGCTATACACATTAATGAACACTAGTAGAAGCAATCTATTTGTATGAAAATACCACACATATAAAAAAAGCAACATATATCTACTGAGATCCATCTTTAGTTTTTCACCTAAGCAAGCTAGCTTCAAATGTTGAGCCACACTTTCCCTGGACTCACTTAGCCTCTGTAAGGAAAATATTTTGGTTAGTACTAGGTTATACTACAAGTAGCTTAAAAACATAAGATTTCCCATTTAAAGGGTACCCTCAAACCAATAAAACTAAGCCTTAACAGCTGCCCCTTACCAACTGTTAAGCCTGACTAGCCCCGTTTAATAACTGCACAACACTTAAGAGGTGAGTACTTTAAGGTACTCAGTAAGGGGTTTGACACTTGCAGAGGACAACATATGCAAGCATGCAAAGCATAACAAACAAATATATCCTATATAGCACAACCAACCAACCAAACACTTCAACAAGCAATAAACACAAACAACTAATACACAACAACAAGAATGCAATGTAATGTATGGATGGATGAATGAATGCACATGTTTATGCACTTAAAATTTCCTTACACCCAAAGGTGTTCTTAACTGCTGTGAGCTCATACAGTTGGGGTACTTGGATACTAGCCTTCGTATCCGATTCTAGCAGTTGATTAAACCCCATGAATTTCTCTTTACTAGCACTTTAAGTAAGTCGTCGCTTACTTCACCTTACGCTCTTTTACGGGTTATTTAAAGTAAATCATCACTTACTTACTTCTTACCTATAACTTTCCCTTACTTGTTGTGTTGGGTAATTGAACTTAGTGGCCAAACTTCACCGAGTCCCTATGAACTCAACTTTAGTGGATTTGCTTACCAAGCCCGTCATCTTGATTGGGACCTTTTGGGTACCACTCGATGCCCAAAGGTACTTGATCTCTACCTTTGGGTCGTCAAGGGTCCCATACCCTTCTTAGGACTTTCTCCATTATTGGAGGTTCCCTCACCCCTTACCCATTAGAGGACTCATATGATACTTGGTCTTTCCTTAGTATCCTACTTATGATTTAAGGTATCTAACTTATCCACTTTTCTTTAGCCCTCTTAACCACCCACTTATTACCCATTTAATAATGCATAAATAAATCTTAGGATCATTTTTAAGCCATGTTAGGATACCACCTAAGCCTTAGGAATTGATTTGAGACACCTAGAAATAAGGTTGGCACAATTTAGGCACAATGTTATAGCATTGCATATTGTGGTGCGACAACATCATATTTTTATGGAAGTTGCTAGAAATGATGCGATAGAACCAGCATAGGTTATGTGACTACATTGCATATTTAGGTAGCCCATTTTTCCTCAAAAGCTTAATACGATTGCATCAAAATAATTAGTGCGATTGTATTAACCCTTGGAACTGTATTTCTTCACCCCTTTCTCGGCCAATCTTGCTCCAAATGTTACCTAAACCAGTTCTAATTAGTTTTGGATTTTTTCAACTCACTCCTAAGTGTTCTAACACTAATTATGAATTATTTAATCATGCCATAACATAAATCCTTTACCTTAAATCCAAGTTATGCAAGATACAAAACCAACTAACCATACAAAGTTCATTTGAGCACAAATTGCTTCCCTTGAGTTCCAAGCTTAAATCCAAGTAAAATGGGCACCGCAAGCACTAAATTAAGGCTATCACTAACCATATTTCAAGATTAGAACAAATTTAAACCCATACATAAAACATACCTTTGGGTTTCAACTTAAACTTAGAGGAATGAGTTCTAAAGCACCAAATACACCAACTTCTACCTAGGAGAATAAAACAAATTTGGAAGTTTTGATGACCAATGGCTATGGAGGAAGGGAGGAACGAAAATGAATTGAGGGAGATGATGAATAGTTGCTTGATTTGTCTAAAAAAAATATCTGCACCCATTCCCACCAAAACTTTGACTTAATTCCTCCACTTGCCAAATTAATCTTTTTTTCCTTCTCACCAGATTTTCTGTCTCAAACCATCCCTTTAGGTTTTATGGTTAATTTTTCTCCATGCCCTAGTCCTTAAACTTTATGGTATAAGTGGCACGATAGCCCTAATTCCTTATTTAGTGCATTTTGGTCCCCAAACACTTATTCTTTGTTGGAATGGTTAGAGTAACTTATAGCCTTAAATTATTTGATTAAAATTACTTATATGACCTTAATTTCACTAAAATTACAGTCATGCCACTTTCTTGGGTCAAAATTATCACTTTTCCTTTCTTGCCTTTTGGTGCGATTTTACATTTTGGAACTTAATTTAACCTTACGTAGCTTATTTTTCTTACTTATAAAACTTATTCGAGGAAAAAATAACTTAGGATTTATTTGAATTGGCTCCCAAGTATAAGAAGTACTTGGAGAACCCCTACAACCCCCTTGCTAAGCCCTCAAGTCACACTATCTATTGGCCCAATACCTCTTCTGCCTCAAACCCACAACATTACTAAGCACATGCACCCTCTTTATGCTTCAGTCACCGATTCAATATCCCTTTAGCACACATCTTGCCTTTGATCAAATGCATCCCTACAATTCTAAACTTAAAGCCACTATAGCAATACTTGTAACCCACAAATGATACATCTCAATGCTCTGAGTACATTTCCATTAAGCGCCGAAGCAAACTTTATGACTGAATCAAGGCTTTACACAACTTTTAACCCGCACATCATAGCAATTTCCATTACTCAATACAACTCTAATACTAACTTGTCATGAACCCAAAGGTTTTGCTTACCTCTAGCTCACACCCCTACGCACATATAATGGCGTAAAGCTATCCCTTACCTAAACAACCTCCATAGATGTGAGAACAACAAATAGAATGAGGCAATACCAAGCAAACATCAAACCATGGACATGCACACACATATAATAACCATTCCCAAAAGGAAGCATGCAAGTTCCATGTACAAGCCACATGAGGTAAGCCTCTGAAACTAAGTCTCCCCTTGCTTAAGCTTCATGCTCTTGGGTCAGTCTTAACTTATACTCTCTGTGATGGTCCATTTGTGCCCTCTTCCCACACTAGCATCATACTCAAATATACACCAAAATGTGTAATGGATAACTGCCACCACCAGGCCTAACTACTTTGTAACCACCAACTATGTAATGGAGACCCCCCACTACTAGCAATACCCTTCTAGCATACCTTTCATGTGTCCTATGCTATTTTCAACATGTATCACACGATTTAGCCAAGCTAGTAATCATCTTACACACCTCTCATGTATGAGAATTCCTATAGGCCATGACCTAAGCCACCACTTCACTGGTAACTGTTTGCAATGGCTACCACAATCACTCATCGTGTGGTGTAAATTGCACACTACTACCATAACCGTCTCTGACAGGTTTATTGTTTTACAAGCAGCACCAAGACAACAACATCAAGCCATTAAAAATAAGGCCAGATAAGTAATAATAATACATTAATTGATAGTGCTTATATTTATGTATAGTGATTATTTGTACAAATTATTTGATTATTGAAACTTTCAAATTTAATAACCTAGAAAAGTAGTTTTTTTTCATAAAGGGTAAGTACTTTTTTATTAATATTTTTACTTAGGTAAGAAAAGAATTCATATAAATTGGTTCTGCATAAAAAGGAAGTAAAAATGAAAATAATGCATAATAATGCCTTATTATTATTTTTTCGGTATTCAGAATAAGGTCCATAGGTATAGGGTTTAAGGAGCTATTTGTAGCATAGGAAACAGGGAAAATGCTAACTTTTTTGAGACTTAAAGGTGACCAAATCAGTATTTAATGACATTGTTTGGGATTTGGGGAGGAGAAGAGGGATGGGCCTTGAACATTGGTGGTGGCTAGGGCCTTGAACTCTGGTGCTGGCTAGGGCCAAATGTCCCTTAAGCCAAGTGGATTTGGCTATATTACTGGACAATAATACCTTATTGTTAACTTGAAACAAATTGACCCTAAGATTTGACATGCTTTGATCAAATAATTAAATCTTCAACCATGATTCACTATGATTCTCAAATCAATAGCTAAACTAGTGCATGGGACTTTTTGTTTTGTTCCCAATGAAGAAGAGTTTTATGGTATTAAAATTGAAAAAATGTTAGTTTTTTTTCTTTTTAAATTTGTGAGAACTATAATGTCATTAACATGAAGACATGCGTTCTATTTATTTATTTTTTTAAATTCTAGGTTCCTTTTTTTTTTTTTGTGTATTCAAAATCATATACACAAATACAGGGTGTAGGGGAGTATGAGCAAGAGCAATGTAATATTAAATGAAAGATCAACAAGTTTTTATATAGTACAGGGGATTGGGAAAATGTCTATGTATTTTTTTAGATAACTTAATTAGTATTTAATGACATTGTTTGGGATTGGGGGAGGGGAAGGGTTTTGAAACCTAAGATCATTGCTAGGACCTAGTCCGAGTCTACCCTTTAATTACCACTTAGACTGGGTGGCCGGGACAATTCTAGCGTGTTAGTGATAAGGAAACGACACACGTTTCACACAATCAATTTTGGCTTGAAACAAGAAAAACGTGAGCCTCACCGGCCGTTGATGACAGTAACGGATAGTACGTAAAAGTCACTTGGATAAATTACCCTAACATAAACTGGGCTATATAATAGAAATACTTGTGCTTCTTAGATTTTTTGTAAAAGGAGAAAGCAAAAGGGTCGAACGTTAAAGAAAGAGAGGTCCTAATCCTACGTTTTGGTGGTCTGAGCAGGATTTTTGGGGCTCGAAAACGGATCTCAAAAGGATTTTATTAGATTAAAAACATCATCAAACATTGGGTTTCCATTTTCTTGTGTGCGTCCTAAAGCTACTAGAGGAATCAATGATCATGATGTCGGGAAAAGCAATTTCATAGAAGGACCTTATTCGGTTTTTCTTCTAGGGTCCCAACCAATTCTTAAATCTTTGGACAAGTCATGCGTATGAGGTTGTTAGTTTGATTTTCCCCACAAAGCAACGGGACGAATTTTCCTTCAAATAATTTTAATTTAGTTGATGAAATATCTAAAGAAATTAATTAGGTAAGCAAAAAATTCATTTAAATGATCATTATATTAATATAGTATTAACTTTTAAATAATATTAATTCTCCATAAAAAAGAAGTAAAAATGAAAGTATCGTATAATAATGCCTTATTATTAGTTTGAAACAAATTAACCTTTAAAGTTTTCACATACTTTGAAGAAATAATTAAATCTTCAACCATGATTCATTATGATTCTCAAATCAGTAGCTAAACTAGTGCATGGGACATTTTACTGTGTTCCTAATCAAGAAGAGTTTAGTAATGTTAAAATTGAAAAAGCCGATAGTTTTTTCTTCTTTTTAAATGCGTGAGAACAATAATAACATTAATTTGAAGACATGTGTTTTATTTGTTTTTTTTTTTTTAACAATTAGTTTCATACAATTATAATCAGCTTGAAACAATAAAAACCTGAGCCTCACTGGCTGTTGATAACAGTAACAGAGTGTAGGCAAAAGGCACTTGGAAAAATTACCATAACGTAATGGCGTTGGTCCAGGGGTGTTCAGTTTTTCTTGAGGCTACTTAAGGCAGATTTAGTATAAGGACTTTGGGGTCTCTTTATTTATTGCAGTTTTGGAAGCTAAATATTTTTTATCAGCAAAGCAAATTTTATTACTAAAAACCAGCAAGAAGCTGGTAATTCATGTATAGAAACGAAGGAGTACGACCACTTGAGCACTTTACATTGAAGCAACTTTAAAAGGAAAGTAATGGATTCGAACACCAGTTTGCTAAAGACGGATAAAGGGCCTATTCCTTTTTTCTATCCAGAAATGAGTTAGCATCTGGATGTAGTTTTATGTTTTCTGGATGATTGTTTGGATGATTGTTTTATAGTATCTTTCTGTAATTAGAAGTTTTGTAATATTTTAATTATTAATAATATTTATTTTTTCCGTTAAAATAAGGCACATCCATATATTTAATTACCTGAATGCAAATTAATCTTAATATATACAAAGTAGTATTTTTTAAAATTTAATATAGTATAAGTACAAATACTAGTACAACTTCTAAAATAAAAATCCATACAAGAAAGTCATCAATACACACAAACATGCAAGAGATTTATTCATTCACACTCGGTAACAGTAGCTTTCAGAAGTCACTGGCAGTACTTGTGATCAAACACCCGTACATTTGGCACTACAGAACCAATTTCAAACACACTTATGGGACTCAAAACGACATCAAAGTACTTGAATTTATTGTTGGGAAGAAAGCCAAACCAAAGAGGGTCAGGGTGGCACCAACTTAGACAAGTTTGAGGGTGGTTTTGCACTCGGTAGTGGTGCTCCCGCCAATTGTCACTTCCGCCTCAAAATATCCGTTTCTTTCCGTACAT
>KK899682.1:107158-119584 GCA_000696445.1 Aquilaria agallochum | reverse complement strand
AGGTGCTGCACCCGCTCGTACTCGGACCCGAACGGAATGGTTCGAATCCGGTCGAGTTCTTGCTCATGGACTATCTTCGACAGCCGGCGAAGCTGCTCCTCGTTCAGCTCCACGAGCCCTTCCCCCATCTTTTGGCTAAATAGCTACTCTACTCTTCAGAAGTATGTTTGATATATTCTGAACGGGATGGTCCGAATACGCATGAGCTGCCTGATTTTATAGACCCAAATGACACAATAACACTCTCTAACTGTGAAGACTCAGGTAGTTTGCTCATTTGACTAAGTAACTATGCTGTCACATGATACAAGTTGTTAATTTCGAAATGATAACATCACCGAATTATGGTGCATTTAGAACTCTTGGGCCATATTCACCCAAACACAAATAAAATTTTTAAGCTTCTGTTTGTGTTAGATCCACCAATTTTCGAGAAGTTGAGTACTAACTCTATGCAAGTTCTTTGCACCATTTATGATTTTTGACTCAAATTTGAATTAAGTTTATTTATATTAATATTTTCTTTTTTTAAAAAAATGTATTTAAAAACTTTAAATCTTAGAGTTTTTAAATAAAATTTTTTGGAAATTTTTAACAAATATTAATGCAAATAAATTTTAGTCATACTTAGGTAAAAAAATGAAGTACAAAGCAAAACAATCCCAGTGAAAATATGAATAAGCAGATATCTTACATTATTTACAGAGTTTTGGATAATTTATTAACGATCAAGATTAAATCATTGGATCTAAAAACTGAAAGATACTATTAAATAGTTTTTTCAAAGCTTTATCATCAATCACTAACCCTAATACCAAATATCTTAACATAACTAAATAGTTTTTTTAATGGTTTTAAGTGGAGAAGTTGGTGCCCTAAAAAAAAACCTTTTTTTGCCTAGAGGGCTATTTAAAACAAGATTGCAACTTGAGGCAATTTTCATATTAAGGGATTGCAACCTTCAGTGAGTGCCTAGTGTGTAAGTTTGAGTAGGAGATTAGTAATTTGTTACTTTGGTGCCACCAAGCTGCCCAAGTATGGTTTTTGTTGTAGAAGACACAATTGTTCAGAACCCTTCCATGCTCTTTGTTGCAAAAAGGTGTGGGACGCAATACAATTAAATTATCTTTGAGGACTCTCTGGAGTGCTAGGAACAAACCTGTATTTGATGTCAAATAGCTCCATATATTGGATATATTCTCATCCATTCAGACATCTGATTGCAAAGGTCTTAACCTAGGAAGTTTTAGTTTACTCAATATCTTCTTCTCAGAATAGATCTTGAAAAATATGATGAAAGAGATAAAGAAAACTCATGATTTCTCTCACTATAATTTATTGTCATGCTTGCATCAATTTTGAGTTCAAAGAGGGCTGGTTTTATATTTCGCAACACTACCTCATCAAATTCTTATATATACATTTTTCTGATAGAACAACCCATATTTTCTCTATCAATGTAATATAACCAGAGGTGGGAGTCGGGGCAACCCGACCTAGTACCAGCCGGGACTGGGTCTGGGTCCAAGAGGACTGGGAATAGACTAGGTAGATGTGGTCTTTTTTCGGGTAGGTCTTGATTTTAGTAAATAAAAAAGGGATAAATTCCATTTATGGTCCTTAATCTTATCGCGTTATACTAAATGGGCCCCTAATCTTCATTTTGTCCTCTTAAAGTCCTCAACCTCCTTATTTCTATCTCAATCGTAGTCCTTCCGTCATTTTCATGGTTGACTTTAACAGAATTTTTTGTAACAAATTCTAACATTGGTCTTACATTTATTTATTCCCACTTAAATAACCCTCAAGTAAATAAATTTATCACTACAACCATCATCTCCCATCTTTTCTTCCTTTACCATCTTTGGCCACCATATCCTTACACATTTGTGGCAAAAAAAAAGCTCAAGGTCCTTAAGGTGGGCTTGCTACAACACCCATCTATCCCCCTCAACAAATCCAACACCTTTGCCATCCACTTGTGCAAGATCATTCACTCTGATGACTCCCACCCCATCGACACCGAAAAGAACTCTGATACCATGTGCACCCTCTGCAACAGCGTAGTCTCCCTTTCTTGGTGCTCCACCAATGGCTCCGCTACCAACATCTGCCACTGGGCCGACGGCTTGCCCCTCAACATACACGTCTACGTGTCCCTCCTCCACTCCATCTTTGACTTCTGCGATGAAACCCTCATGCTCGATGAGGTCAATGACCTCCTCGAGCTCATGAAGAAAACCTAGTCTACTTTTGGAATTAATTCGCAGATCCATAATGTTTGCTTCACCTTGGTGCTCTTCAATCAACATGTCTCGATGGGCCAGGTGGAGCTGGATCTTTTCTGTACCTCTTTCGCCATGCTGGCTGGGTCTGGAACGATGCCAAGAAGTCCAACCATGAGGCATCCTATGTCAAGCTCTTGATGGTGCTGCTGAGCTCAATGCAGAATTGGGCAGAGAAGAGGTTGCTTCATTACCACGATTACTTCCAGAGAAGGTCCATTGTTGAGATCGAGAACCTTCTTCCTCTGGCCCTGTCCGCAACCAAGATTCTAGGCAATGATAGGACGATAATTAAAATAAAAGGGAAAGCAAGCAGAGACATGATGGTCGTTGATTTGACCAGCAATTAAGTCAATTACTACATTCGATCTTCTACGAAGGATGCATTAAAAAATGTGAGTTAAAATTATAAATTACAATGTGAGCTACATGCCTATGCTTCCTCCTCTGACTAGCTCCAACTGGGATTCCAAGTTCACAAAGCTATAGAAGAAAGATGTGGTGGCTAGAGATGGTAAGGGGGGAAGAAAGGGGTAGATAATGATTATAGTGATAAATTTATTAGCTTGAGAGTTATTTGAGTGGGAATAAAAAATGTAAGGCCATGTTGACATTTGTCACAAAAGTTTTATCAAAATTAACCATGAAAATGACAGAAGGATTACGATTGAGACAGAAATAGGGAGGTTAGGAACTTTAAGAGGAAACAATGAATGTTAGGGACTCGTTTATGATGAAGCGATAAAGTTAAGGACCATAAATGGAATTTACCTAAAAAAAAGGTCAAATGATACTTACAAAATATTGGGACAAGCCTTACATTTTCAAATGGCGAAATGTTCCAAAAATTATGGAAAATAAAAACCTATGATCTACACTTAATGACATAGTTAGATCAAATACAAACTATATGTAAGAAGAAAAAAGAATTCAAGTCTTTTAAACGAATACTACCTCATAATCGGAACTCTTTTGGTCTTACTTTCGGAGTGCTATGATGACTCAATCTCAGTTGCACATACATATTTTTGACACCTCGGGCGTCAATCTTGATCGTTTCTTTGATATCACCCGTTTTCCTACACTAAACGCTGCCTCGAATGCTATTATGGAGACTGGAATGACTAGAATCTCTTGTGCAATTATTGTCCAGATCAGAAACCTTGATTCCTTTTATTTCCACCACTCCAATATATCAATGTCACTTAGCTCGAACGATGTATTAAGATAGTCATTGAACTCAGCCAATCCCGATGTTGTTGGTCAAGGACGCTTTAGCATTTGGAGGGCAGGTTAAATCTTGATAAGATTGATCTCCTAAAAGGCTCAATTTGGGGAGCTTCAAATCTTACCTTCTCTGCATACTGCTCACAATATAATTTGTACAAAGAATACAAGTACTTGACAGCAGTAGCAGACATAGCCAAAACATTTATATGACATATTTCTAAATAAGTATGATAAATGTCTTAAAGCAATGTGGTTGTGCCAATCAATTTAATATATGGGTCAAGCAAAAAAACAACTAGAAAAATATGAGGAATATGTTTGAAATGCTGAAGTCACTTAACAAGCATGGCTTCGATAGTCAGTTTAAGAAAGCTTATGTAATGTTCACTAAATGAAGCAAAACTTGATGAATGGTTAGGTAGTAAACATCAGAGAAAAATTTAGTTGACTCATAAAAAATTTAAACAATTCACTAGTTTTAGAACATTTTTCCAATACTTTAGTCATAAGAAATTCACAACCCATCTTCAAGTTCATGAAATGCCTCTATAAATTTGCATACGGGTATGCATCTTATAACATCAAATAAGTCAAGTTCCAGTGGGTTTCAAAATCAAAGCTGCCTCCATAAACATGAGAAAGCCATATAGGATGGGATAACACTATGCTAACATCAAACCATGGACAAGCATAAACATGTGAAAAATAGTTACCCAGCATTATTTCTACAACAAAGGAATTGTGTATTTTGTAACTACATGCTACATGAGGTAAGCCTTTGAAACTAAGTCCCCTCAGCTTGCCTAAGCCTTATGCTTTAGCTCAACCTTAACCTAGAAACTTTATTGGTGGCCCTTGGTAACCTCAACATCCAACATCTTCCCAAGTTAGCATCATACTTGGATATACACAAAAGTTGTATGGCCCCCACCACTAAGCATAATTGCCTGGTAACTACTAAATGCATAGTAGACATGCCAACTGGTAGCAATATCCATCTAGCTTGCCATTCGCATGTCTTATTTTATCTTCAATATGTATCATGTAACTTAGCCAAGGTTGCCACTTTGCTAGTAACCATACACAATTGCTCCTTATGCGCCGCATATGCCATTGCCACATTTGAGCTATACATAGCCCATGTCTCTTCCTCATAGCCCATAAATGCAACTTACATAAAGTAGTAGCACATCACCATAAGACTACAAAAATTTAAATAGCCATGAGCCCAAAAACCCAATGAGCATGACCCCAGCCTTGGTTAATCTTGGATGTTATGCATATGCCATCATATGCATTTGTTGCCCAACAACACCATGTGCCACCTAGACATATGTCTCAGCCTTACTTGTGCACCTCTTAAGTCCACTGTGAGCACCTTGCTTGCTCAACATGCCCATTGCGACACAACTCCTCCTAAGGTTCTAGCATATGCAAGGTTGCGCACACACCATCTTTCCTCACAGCAAAGCAACTTGTAGGTCTAAAAGACCACCCCTAGCAAATGAGTTCAATGTCCTCGTTGAACCTCCAGAAAGCATAATTCATTTTTTTGAACCCTTAGCATCTATACATAACCTAAAGTATCTAGCACCACTAGTGGTCCATGAAGGCTCTAAAGTTGCTTAAATACTTGTCCACTAAGCACTTACACTCCGAGCTTCTAATTAAACCCACAACTTGTTCTAAACTCTTAAAACAAGCCTTTACAATGATGGCCACTTGCATAATGTTGCCCCTTTATGTTAAAAATGCCCTATAGTAGGCCTCTGTTCCATAAGACATGTCGTAAGTTAGTAACTTGCCAACCCATGCACTATGCCACTTATCAATCCCATGTTTTTTTTTTCAAATATTGCGACACTTTTTTGGAACTCATACATGCAACACATATATCCTTTCATTTTTTTAGGAACCTTTTGTTAGGCCCTCAAGTCACACCATCTATTGACCCAATACATCTTCTGCTTTAAGCCCACGGCATTACCAAGCACATGCGCCTTCCTTGTGCTTGAGGCACCCATTCAATGCCCCCTTTAGCACACATTTTGCCTATAATCAAATGCATCCCTACAGTTATAAACTTGAAGCCACCATAACAATACTTGTAACCAACAAATAATGCTTCTCAACACTCTGAGTACCTTTCCATTAGGTGCTGAAGCACACACTAAGACTAAATCAACGCTTTGTAGAACTCTTAACCCACGACACATCATAACAATGTCCATTACTCAATATAACTTTAATACTAACTTGTCATAAGCCCAGAGGTTTTGCTTACATCTAGCTTATACCCCTGTAAACATGTGATGGCGTAAAGCGATCCCTAACCCAAACAACCTCTATAAATGTGAGAAAGACAAATAGAATCAGGCAATACCAAGCAAACATCAGGCAATGGACATGCACACGCATACAAAAACCTTTCCCAAAATGAGGCATGCAAGGTCTAGGTACAAGCCACATGAGGTAAGCCTTTGAAACTAAGTCTCCCTCCACTTAAGCCTCACGCTCTTGGCTCAGTTTTATCTTATACTCTCTGTGGTGGTCCATTTGTAATCTTTTCCCACTCTAACATCACACTCAAATATGCAATAAAATATGTAATGGACAGCTGCCACCACTAGGCCTAACCGCCCGGTAACCACTAATTAGAAAATGGACACCCCCCAATTACTAGCAACACCTTTCTAGCATACCTTTCATGTGTCCTATGCTATCTTTAATATGTATCACACCATTCAGCCAAGTTATTAATTGTCTTACATAAGAATTCTTATAGGCCATGATCTAAGCTACCACTTTGCTGGCAACTGTTTACAAGGGCTACCACAATCACTCTTCATGTGGTCTACATCGCACAATACTACCACAACCGTCTCTGACAGATTTCTTATTTTACAAGCAACACCAAGGCAACAACATCAAGCGATTAAAAGTAAGCTCTACATAAGTTATAATAATACATTATTTAATAGTGCTTATATTTACGTATAGTGATTATTTGTACAAATTATTTTATTATTAAAACTTTCAACTTTAATAACTCGGAAAACTAGTTTTTTTTAGTGAAAGGTAAGTATTTTTGTATTAATATTTTTACTTAGGTAAGAAAAAAATTCATATAAATCTGGGAGATTGTGGGTTCAGGTGATGTCTCTGTTTGTTGGAAGCATATTTCAAAGGTAAGAGAACATTTCTCTGACTATGTTCATGATCAAGTTTGGGATTGTGTTAAGAATAGTAAGTTTGTTACAAAATTTGCTTATTTGCAAGTGGTGAAAAATTTTGATCAAGTGAACTGGGGATCAATGATTTGGAGATCTATCCCAAAGTTCTCATTTGTTTGTTGGCAGACTATGCTGGATAGAAAACCTACTTTTGATAGATTAAGTACATGGATGTGAGATCCTCTTTATACCTTCTTTGTCTTTGAGTTGATGAATCTAGAAATCATATCTTTTTTTAGTTCTTTTTTTCCATTTCTCTTTAGCGTGAAGCAATGTGCAAACTCAGATTGAAGGATGCTCCCAGCAAATGGAACAGGTTTTGTGACTGGTTCGTTCGTGTGGTGAAAGGTAAATCAATAAAGTCTGCAATTCGCAGAGCATATGTAGCTGCATTAGTTTATGTTATTTGGTAGGAACGAAATAGGATAATTTACCACCATAGGTGTAGATCACCGTTGGACCTTTTGAGGATTATTGAATATGATATCTCTATTAGGTTTGGGTACACATTGGATAATATATTCTAGGTTGTATTACCTGATTTTGCTGTAAATCACGGGTTTATGCTCTTTGTTTTTATTTTCCTTTTCTGGGTAGGCTTTGCCTTTTTTCTTCTTGTACACTCCTGTCCTTCTCTTGTAAGTGCCATTGGGATTTTCAATGGAATGAAAATGTGCACCGTCCAAGCTGTTTTCTGAAAAAAAAATTAAATGGCTAATTGTATTCATATAGCCTTAACTTTGAAATAATATTGGTTCTGCATTAAAAAAATTAAAAATGAAAATAACGTATAATAATGCCTTATTATTTTGTTTGGTATTCAGAATAAGGTACACAAATATAAGGTTTAAGGAGCTATTTGTAGTGCAAAAAATACAGGAAATACCTACTTTTTCAAAACTCAAAGGTGACCAAATTAGCATTTAATGACATTATTTGGGATTTGGAGGGGAAGGAGGAGAGGGGAGGGGACTTGAACCACGGTGGTGGCCAGGGCCGAATGTCTTTTAAGCCAAGTGGATACGGTTTAATTGTGGGACGATAATGCCGTATTATTAACCTAAAACAAATTGACCCAAGTTTTCACATGCTTTGATCGAATAATTAAATCTTCAACCATGATTCACTATGATTCTCAAATCAATAGCTAAACAAGTGCATGGGACTGCTCCGAATCAAGAAGAGTTTAATGGTATTAAAATTGAAAGAGTGATAGTTTTTTTTTTTTTTAAATATATGAGAACTATAATATCATTAACTTGAAGACATGCGTCCTATTCATTTTTTTTTAATTCTAAGATGTTTTTTTTTATCCAGAATCACGTATACAAATACAAGGTTTAAGGAGGTGTGAGCAAGAGCAAAGTAATATTAAATGAAAGAGCAACAGGTTTTCATATATTACAGGTGACTGGGAAAATGTTCCTTTTTTTTTTAGGTAACTTAATTATTATTTAATAACATTGTTTGGGATTGAGGGAGCGGAAGAGTTTCGGAGCCTGAGACCATTGAGGTTTACGACTGCTCTCCCCTTTGCCACTTAGACTGAGTGGCGGGGACAATCCTGGCATGTTAGTGATAAGGAAACGACACAACTAGTTTCACACAGTTAATTCTGACTTGAAACAAGAAAACGTGAGAATCACCAGCCACTGATAACAGTAACGGATAGTAGGTAAAAGGCACTTGGATAAATTACACCTAACGTAAACTGGGCTCTATAATAGAAACAGTTGTGCATCTTCGATTTTTTGTGGAAAGAGAAAGCAAAAGGGTCAAGCGTTAGAGAAAGGGCTGTCCTAATCCTACGTTTTGGTGGTCTGAGGAGGATTTCGGGGGCTTGAAAATGGATCTCAAAAGGATTGTATTAGGTTAAAAACATCATCAAATACTGGATTCTCATTTTCGTGCGTGGGTCCTAAAGCGACTAGAGAAATCAATGATCATGATGTGGGGAAAAACAATGTTACAGAAGCATCTTATTTGGTTTTTCTTCTGGGGTCCCAACCAATTCTTAAATCTTTGGATAAGTCATGCGTGAGCGGTTGTGAGCTTGGATTTGCCCACAAAGCAACGGGACGAATTTTCCTTCAAATAATTTGAATTCAGTTGATGAAAAATCTAAAGAAATTAATTAGGTAAGAAAAAAAATTCATTAAAATATTTATTATATTGATATAGTATTAAATTTTAAATGACATTGGTTTTGCATAACAAAAAAAGTAAAAATAAAAATATCGTATAATAATGCCTTATTATTAATGTGAATCAAATTAATCCTAAGTTTTCACGGGCTTTGATCAAATAATAAATCTTCAATCATGATTCACTATGATCCTCAAATCAATACCTAAACTTGTGCATGGGACATTTTGCTTTCTTCCTAATCAAGAAGAGTTTAATAATATTAAAATTGAAAAAGCCGATAGTTTTTTCTTCTTTTTTAAATGTGTGAGAACTATAATATCATTAATTTGAAGACATGCGTTTTATTTTATTTTTTTTTAAACAATTAGTTTCATACAATTATAGTCAGCTTGAAACAATAAAAACCTGAGCCTCACTGGCTGTTGATAACAGTAACAGAGTGTGGGTAAAAGGCACTTGGAAAAATTACCATAACGTAATGGCGTTGGTTGGGTGTTCTTTTTTTTTTTTTAAGGTTACTTAAGGGAGATTTAGTATAAGGACTTTGGGGTCTCTTTATTTATTGCAGTTTTGGAAGCTAAATATTTTTTATCAGCAAAGAAAATTTTATTACTAAAAACCAGCAAGAAGCTGGTAATTCATGTATAGAAACGAAGGAGTACGACAACTTGAGCAATTTGCATTGAAGCAACTTTAAAAGGAAAGTAATGGATTCGAACACCAGTTTGCGAAAGACGCATAAAGGGCCTATTCCTTTTTTCTATCCAGAAATAAGTTTGCGTGTTTTTGGACTTTAAAAAATTTAGCCTCTTAAAGTTGTAGCTTTCAAAATTTGATGGACTTTTGAATTCTGGGCATCAATTTAATAATGGGCTACACAATTTAAATTGAGTTTAATATATTTTTTAACCCAATTAAATTTTGACGTCTAGAAATGCCTTCTCAAAATTATTTATTTATACATTTTTTTTTTGTGGTGTAATAAATAAAATAATCTTGATTTTTTTTTTCTTGATGAGAAAAATTTGTTATGTCCTTCAAGATGTGATGCCCAGCAGCATCTTCGTCGGGTGACATTATGACTTCGAGAGGGACTTCCTGAGAGGGAGGACGTCTGGAGCAATGATTTCTCAGGGGAGTGCCTGAAATGCTCAGAAAAAAAGGGTTAGGAGGACCTCGGAGTGTTTTTCCGGGGAGGAGCCTCCGACGCCCAAGTCAGTGTTCTGAGAGAAGATAGACGAGGAGCACAGAGAAGTTAAGTGGCCTTGCCTGTTTGTGTTTTCTTAGGGAGAGGGGTCGGATCCTTTCCCAGGGCTCGTTTCCTGGTATTTATAGGAGTGCCCAACCCGTTCAGATCACAACACATGTTTGGTCGGATGTGATCTGTACTTCTAGGCCGTTTGTAAGCTCCTCAGGTTTGGAACTGAGTCGGGTCATGACAAGACCTAGACGGCATCGGTGTGTCAGACCGCTCCTTGAGGCGGCGTGTAGCGCGTGTGGGCGACATGTCAGAGGCTCCTTAAATGCTCATGTCGTACTCCGGAGGTCCTCTAGGTGAGGTCGTCCTTTGGTACGGACGTCCCTCTTCGGGAATTATGCCCCTAGTTCGGGGAGTTCTCTGGTTCAGGGGTTCCGCCTTCGGGGAGATTCTCTCCTGCTTGAAATAGCTGTTCTTCATCCCCGAAGGCGATCCGTTTGATCCCCTGAGGGAGCCGGTAACACCCTTGAAGTTCCTGACATTCTAGCTGAAGTCTCGAGTTTGAGGTGTTTGACTTCGCCCCTTCCGAGGTCAGTGACAGCGCCTCTTTCGGATGACACCAGGCTTCCTGGCCAAACTTTTGGCAGAAAGTATGTACTGAGAGAGGCGATAGCCCTTCGGCTATCACATGTCCCCCTTCGGAAAGCCGAAGTGGAAACCTCGGCTTGTAGGCTTTCTGAGGGCGTCCTTCGGGGCCTTAGGTGTAATACCTGTGTCGAAGATGCACCTTTTGTCCGAAGACATAGGCCGTTCGACCATAGCCTGTCTTTTGGCGTCTTCGAGGTAACCCACTTTTCTCCTTTTGCAAGTCTGCGCAACGTCGGGTCTCATGACCAGGCGTGTCAATCTGGAGCAGCGCGCCCAGGGTTTAGGGGTGTCAGGAGGCGTGTCTTTTTTTTTGTGCGATGGCTGACACGTGGCATGCTTGCCATTGGAGGGGTCTGCATCGGTTACGGCAGGCACGCCTTTTCATGCGCAGAGAGCAGTTATGGCGACTGTTCGCCTTCGTGGAGGACTTATGACGTTGCTTCACCTATCCTTCCTCGGCCTATATATGGCCTGTATCGTCATAAGCTTCTTTTGTTCTGCTTTTGCTCTTCCCCTGCTTACAACTATTTTTGTGTTATTTGCGGCGGTGCTTTTTCTTAGGCGATTTCCGGGCACCTTTTATGACAGCGACTCGAAACCTAGAGTTTGGCAAAACGTTTGGTGGGTTTTGACTTTCAAAATTCCTTTGATTTTCTGTGCTCTCTTGCTTTTCTAAAAGCTTTCCCGAAGTTGGTTTTTCGTCCTACGAAGTTCTTTTTTCCTCAAAAATGTCTTCGCCAACTCCTTTTATGACTATTTCCCCTCTTCCAGAAAGTTGGCAACCTCTTCTCAATCATACTTGCTGTATGACTTCAGAAAAATTGGAAAAATGGACCAAAAAGTTCTTTCTTCCTTCTTATGCCACCACCAGACTTCCTAGCCCTCAGGAGGTCAGCTTTATGAACCACCGAAATAAGGTTACCGTTTTTCACGCCTAACTGAAGGCCGGACTTCCGTTTCCTCCCTCGAGGGTGATTTGCGACTTTCGTCAATTTCATGGCATTACCGTAAATCAACTTCCCCCAAACTCGTACTGCTACTTCAACGCCTTCCTTTGCATATACGGTGTTTTCAAAATACAACCCCACTTCTTTTTTTCATGCAGTACTATAAGCTCTACGCGGTCCCAAAGGGTGGCTTTTACTTTATGCTACCTCAGGGATCAGGGAACAAAAAGTATATGTTCACCTTCGCCACTAAAGACAGCTGACGAGGGTGGCAAGGAAAATTCTTTTTTCTGAAGATGGAGGAGGCCTGCTCGTACATTCCGACCAAGTGGGCTCGGGGAAAGCTAGAGACGGATGTTGTAGATTCGAAGAGGCTGCTGACTCCTGAGTTGGCGGCCAGATTTGAGGACTTCGACAGACGGATCCGAACGGTCTCCGACTGGGATTCCGAGGTCCCTTCACGCTCCCTCTACCCCTTTCCCATCATGTGGAAACTGATGACCGAGGAGGTCCTTCAGGAACTAAGGGTAGTGAAGGAGCATAAGACGGACCTCGAGATGCCAACTCCTGCCATCGCAGGGAAGGCTCCTGGTTGGTGAAACTTCTCCGAAATGAGGTCACTTACGAGACCTTTTGTGAGCGTAAGTTATCTCAAAAGCTTTTTGCTATAGATATGTCTTGGACTCACACTAATGTTTTCCTTCTATTTCAGAGATGGGCGACGAATCTGCTGCTTA
>KK899682.1:82177-107051 GCA_000696445.1 Aquilaria agallochum | reverse complement strand
GCCTTACTAACTTTGTTCTTACTTTTTTGCAACTGTTGGGGTATACCGGCCACCTCGGGGTTCGAGCAGCGAAGCAAGCGACGTTCCGAGTCTGGGCCTTAGACTGTGTGGAGAAATCCAAGGTCATGTGCTCCGACTTGGTCGCCAAGAACGCGAAGCTGGCTCAAACTGCAAAGAAGGAGGTCGCAGCTGTTCGAGAGGAGTTATTGAAGGAAAAAGAGGAGCTCTTGAAGGACTCATCCCAAAAGATTTCTGACCTTGGTTCCAAGGTGGCGGAGCTGACTTCGGCAAATGAGGCATATCAAAAGGAGAAGTCAGAGTCTGAGGCTCTCCTGGTTAAGGTGCTTGCTGAGAAGGCCGCACTGCAGGCTGAGGTCGAGTCTTTGAAGAAGGAGCCAAAGAAGAAGAAGATGAAGGCACTGAAGAAGGAGATCGTCGATCTGGAGAAAGAGCTTGATGCCTTAGCTGTCGTGAAGGAAAAAGCCGACCAAGCGACCAAGGTCGGTTTTCAGGATGGCTTTTGCCTTGCTCGGCATCAAATTTTGCAGAGGTTCCCAAGTCTGAATCTTTCCTTTTTGGCGGCCCTAAATATTCCCAAGGGGCCCCAGTGGTCTTTGTCCAAAATTGAGCACCTCAACTTGCCCTTTCCTCTTCTGGCATCGAAGGCGGTGGACAAGGATGCAGGAGCTGGTGGCTCCCGAGAGACTGAGGTTCCTTAGTCTCCTTTAGGGTCCTTTGCCTTCTTTTTCTCCTTTTTTGTACTTCTTCTTTTGGCAAGCTTCCTTCTGTGTAATTAGATCCATCTTTGTTAATAAAGACTCCTTCTTTCTCTTGTAAAAATTTCTTGGCCAAGTCTTTTGCGCAAAATTTTCCCATTGTCCCGAACACGTTTGATCAAGAGACTTCAGAATATCACATTTTTCGTTTATTGCGCTGATTAGCCATGGAATCACCCTCGCAGAATTTCCAACTTCAGGGAAGGTTGATAACCTTTGTAAATGAATTCTCTTAAACCGTGCTTGGCGACGTCCGTTCTGGTGAAAAGAAGCTTTTTGTACTTAGAAAAAAATTTCCTAAGAAGCTTTTGTACTTAGAAATTTTTCTAACTTGTACAATTTTCCCATCAAGATCCTAAGCATAGAATCTCATCCGACTGCCACGTATTTTTTAATTCTACACCTTCGGCATCGCCGAGCTTGTAAACTCATTTTCGTACTTCGGCAAGTACCAGATAAGGACTTTCCCAATTTGCACAAAGTACCTCGTGGGATGGCCTTCGGGGTCTAAATTCATCCTTTCAGAGAACGAGGTCTCCTTTCTTTATCCCCTTTGGCATGGCGTGCAAGTTTATAGCCTCGGCCACTCTTTGCTGAAAAGCTTTTCTTCTCAGCTCGGCTATTTCTCTGTGTTCGCCGACGAGGTCAAGCTTGGTTCTCAGGCCGAGGTCATTTCCCCTTTCATCAAACACTTGTACTCACACCGATGGTTGTACTACCTCAATTGGGATGATAGCCTCTGTACCAAAAACAAGTGAAAAAGGTGTTTCCCTTGTGGCTTTTCGGGGTGTTGTTCAGTAGCTCCATAACACACTTGGGAGCTCTCCTGGCCATTTCCCTTTTGCTTCCCCCAACCTCTTTTTAAGACCATCTTTTATGGTCCTATTAGATACTTCTACTTGCCCATTGCTTTGGGGGTGAGCTACTGGAGCGAAGTGCATTTTTATTCTGAGGTTGTTGATAAATTCTTGGAACCCCCTGTTTGTAAACTGGGATCCATTATCGGCTACTAGCACCCTCGGTATGCCAAATCTGCATACAATGTTCTTCTATACAAACTTCTGCACATCTTTTGCTGAGATAGTCGCCAAGGGCTCTGCCTCGACCCATTTAGAGAAATAGTATACTGCGACTACACAGAACTTCACCCTTCCAGGCGCTATTAGAAATGGCCCAATGAGGTCTATGCCCCAAATTGCGAAAGGCCAAGGATAGTCAGCCGAAGTTACCAATTCCAAGGGTGTCCTTTGGATACTCGCGTGTCTTTGGCAATTACCACATTTCTGGACGAACTGCCTAGTGTCCTTTCTTAGGGTAGGCCAAAAGTATCCTTAGCGAAGTATTACTGCTGCCAGGGCGTCGGTTCCAATGTGCGAACCACAAGCGCCTTCATAAACTTCTTCGAGGATCATTTCAGTATCCACTTCGCCAACACACCTTTGCAGTGGATTTGCATATGCCTGCCGATATAATTCTTCTCCAATTAGGAAGAAACGACCGAAGCGTCTTCGCACTTTTGGCGCTTCGTTGGGGTCTTCGGGGAGCTAGCTGGCTGCGATATATCTTTTTATCGAATCCTTCTAGCCTTTTCCCAAAGTTACTATGCTTAGCACTGCGATGCTCGGGTGGTTTAGCACCTCGGTGCATGTTTTCGACTTTGCCAAGCAATCTGCCTCGGCATTATCTCGACGAGGCACATTTTCAATTCGTACGGTGTTGAACTCTTGAATAAGCTTTGCTACCAGTTCATGGTATTTTACCAAGGTCGGGGCCTTCGCCCCATAGTCCCCTGCTGTTTGTCGAACTACCAGCTGGGAATCGCTGTGGGCTTTCAAGTTTCTTACACCAATTTTTCTGGCTAGGCGTAACCCTACTATGAGAGCTTCGTATTCAGCCATATTGTTGGTGACGTTAAAGCCGAACTTGATGGCCTTCATTACTTCTAAACCTTCGAGGCCTCTGATAATTACCCCAGCTCCCTGGTGTTCAGACCTTGAGGCTCCGTCAACATACAAAGTCCATTCTGGCTCACCTTTGCCAAGATCCGAATACCTGTCCTCGGTGATGGGTACTTCGGCAATGAAGTCTGCCAGAGCTTGCGCTTTTATGGCTTTTTGAGGTTCATAAGTAATGTCGTACTCGCCAAGCTCTATACACCATTTGGAAAGCCTTCCCAAATGATCAACTTTCCTCATGACGTCCCATAGAGGTAAACTACTTCAGACGATGATTGGGTGAGCCTGAAAATATGGCCGCAGTCTTCTTCCTGCCAGTACCAAGGCATATATAGCTTTTTGTAGCAAGGGATACCTGACTTCGGCGCCGTGTAGGGACTTGCTTACATAATAAACCGGCCATTACTTTAGCCCTTCCTCTTTCACAAGGATCGAGCTTACTGCTTTTTCTGTGACTGCGAGGTACAACACGAGGGACTTTCCCTCGCAAGGTTGCCGAAGAGTAGCCAGACGGGCCACATGGGCTTTGAGTTCTTCCCAAGCCTTTTGGCAGTCTTTATTCCAAGGATGATCATCACATCCGAGGTCGCCCTACTTCTTTGCTGCCTTCGTGAGGAGTTTGAAGAATGCTCGACACCGGTCTCCATACCTGGAAATGAACCTGCTAAGAGAGGTAATCCTTTCGGTGAGTCTCTGCACGTCTTTTACTGTGACGGGAGTTCAAAATTCAAGCAGAGCCTTAACTTTTTCTGGGTTAGCATCAATGCCTCTTTCTGATACCATGTACCTAAGAAAATTTCTCGAGGTTACGCCGAAGATGCATTTTTTGGGATTGAGGCGAATGCCGAAGGTTCTGAGCTGGTGAAAAGTCTCCTTCAGATTTGTGACGAGGTCGTAAGGCAGTTTGCTCTTGACTATCATGTCATTGATGTAAACTTCCATGTTCTTCCCTATTTGGTCATTAAAGACCTTGCTCATCAACCTCTGGTAGGTAGCTCCCGTTTTTTTAAGCTCGAAGGGCATTCTGATGTAACAATAAGTTCCACCCTCGATGATGAAGGCAGTTTTCTCCTCATCTTCGGGGTCCATCCTTATTTGATGATACCCGCTGAAGGCGTCCAGGAAACTCAGGAGCCCGTATTCGGCAGTTGAGTCTACCAACTAGTCTATTGGTGGGAGAGGGTATGAGTCTTTTGGACAAGCAGCATTCAAGTTTCTGAAGTCGATGCACATTCGGAGCTTACTGCTCCCTTCTTTTGTGGCAATAACCATGTTGCTCAACCATTCGGGGTACTTGACTTCCCTGATTACATCTGCATTTAATAAGCACTGGACTTCAGCTTTGACGAAGTTATTTTTATGGACTGAGATGCCCCGTTTTTTTTGCCGGATAGGTTTTGCTTCCAGACTTATTTTAAGGCTATGGTGTATTATGCGAGGGTCTACCCCTGGCATATCTTTCGGCAAGTAGGCGAACAGGTCTTTATTCATCAGTAGAAAGGATACAAGTTTTTTCTTGTCACCTTCGGCCAAGTTTTTCCCTATTCGGGTATTTCGGCCTGAGACNTTCCAAGGATGGCATTATATGACGAAAGAACATCCATGACAATGAACCTTGTCATTGTGGAGGCAAATAATTCGTCTGCCCCATCTACCGAAGTTCCTCTCATCATCAGGGGGAGGTCGATCCATCCAAGTACAGGCAGTTCGGATGGTCCTACCCCGAAAGTAGGCGAAGTGACGGGTTTGAGATCTATGCTGGATATTCCCAAGCTCGGCAGCAGATGTGAGAACAGGACGTCGGCGTTCGATCCATCGTCAAGTAATTCCCTCTGGACGTCCCAATTTCCTATTCTCACCATGACCAATAGTGGATCGTCATGGGGAAAGATGATGGTGGAACCATCCTTTCGGGCCAATTTCTTCGACGGATTTTGATATTCCATCATTGATATTTCTCTGGCTTTCCTCTTTCTTTCCGAGGATGGCAGTCCCGTTGTGATTGTTTGTATCACTCTCGCCGGGGGTGGGAGACGCCTCTTTGGACTTCGGTTCCTCCGTCTGTCGGAGTCATACTCCTCGTCATCGACCTTTCCTTCTTCCTCCTTTTTTCCCTTCGGGGAAGGCATTCGCAGATAACGCCGAAGTTGGCCTTGTTTTATCAGCGACTCAATATACTTTTTTAGTTGGAAGCAATCTTTAGTGTCGTGCTCGTGGTCGCGATGAAATTGGCAGAACCTTTTCATGTTCTTCTTGTTGTCAGCGATCATGGCCCTTGGCCGCTGAATCTGGGTCCCCTGCCTATCCATTGTCATGAGGATATTGGTTCTTGTAGTGTTCAGGGGTGTGAAGTTTGGAGGAGGTTTCCTTCCCCTAAACCTCCGAGGTCGTCCTGCCTGTTCAACTAGGTACCTTGTTTGCTGGCTGGACCCTTCGGCACGGGTGTAATCAGTCTTCGGTCTACCCATTCTCAGCTCTTCGGCTGTCATGTGCTGCTAGGCCCTTCGGTAGAATTCGCCAAGCGTGTCCGGGGGGTCCTTGGAGAACTCGTAGAACGGCTGTGTGTCCCTCCGAAGGCCCCGTGTCATGGCGAGGATGTGTATTTCGGGCCGGAACTTAAGGCCTCTCTATTAAATCTTTCGACATAATCGCGGATGGTTTCTCCGTTCTTTTACGCGATGTCGAACATCTGGACAGGCATTTTCGCCGTCAGACGGCTTCCAATGAACTGCTGCGTAAAGGCGGTGGACAGCTCCTAAAACTCCCTGATGGTTCCAGGGGCCAATGAGTTATACCACGCCGTTACGGCCCTGCGAGGGTGACCTCAAAGCATTTGCACAAAGTAGCATCATCAGCACCGTGAAACACCATGCTACGTTTGTATTTAGTTAGATGAGCCTGTGGATCAGTTCAGCCATCATAGGTTTTGAGCCGAGGCAGCCAGAAGTCACTTGGCATGGGCGCCTCTACCACTGTTCGGATGAACGGCGATTCATCCCCACTAAAAGTTTCAGACAACCTAGCCCAGACTGGTTTCCGAGCTACCTGTCTCTCCACCCTTTCCAACCTCGCTAATATCTTCTCCATGAGGAGTATGGCACTGGGCTCTTTGTCCTGGTGCTTGTAAGTCTCGGGGAAAGGAGATTGCCGGCGCCTTTTAGGGGACGGATTTCGCCGCCGAGGAAAAGGCGACTTCGCCTCAGGCGATGAACTTTTTTGGCGTGGGGTTTTAGGCCGTTTGGGCCACACTGGCCCCATAGGTTGTCCCCCCGAGGGGTATGTTTTCCGTTGAGGACTCGTCACACGGATCTCCACTTCCCGAACTCCGGTAAGCTGATCTCGGGCTTTTCTCCCGAGGGAGTACTAACGAGGGAGGCCTTTGGGCCTGAGCTGGTTGCGGCTATCTTCGGTCTATTTGCTGTGTCATTTCGGCCATAATAGAGCGCTGGAAGTCGCGTAGAAAACTCATAGTTATGGCTAAAGGACGTTCTTCCTCCAGCAAGGAAGTCCCTAGAATGGTCTGCTCAATAGCCGGTTGAGCTTCAGGCACGGTCGAGGACTTCGGGAGTCCCTTGTCCTTTGAACGCTGAGTTTCAACGACGGTAACCTGAGGGTGGGTTCCCACAGACGGCGCCAAATGATGCCCAGCAGCATCTTCATCGGGTGACATTATGACTTCGGGAGGGACTTCCTGAGAGGGAGAACGTCTGGTNGGGGTTAGGAGGTCCCCAGAGTGTTTTTTCGGGGAGGAGCCTCCGACGCCCAAGTTAGTGTTCTGAGAGAAGATAGAGGAGGAGCACAGAGAAGCTAAGTGGCCTTGCCTGTTTGTGTTTTCTTAGGGAGAGGGGTCGGATCCTTTGCCAAGGCTTGTTTCCTGGTATTTATAGGAGTGCCCAGCCCATTCAGATCGCGACACGTGTTCGATCGAATGCGATCTGTACTTCTGGGCGTTGGGGACAGGTAACCATTTGTAGGCTCCTCGGGTCTAAAACTGAGCCGGGTCATGACAAGACCTGGATGGCATCGGTGCGTCAAACCGCTCCTTGAGGCGGCGTGTAGCGCGTGTGGGCGACATGTCAGAGGCTCCTTAAATGCTCATGCCGTACTCCCGAGGTTATCTGGGCGAGGTTGTCCTTTTGTACGGACGTCCCTCTTTGGGAATTATGCCCCTAGTTCGGAGAGTTCCCTGGTTCAGGGGTTCCGCCTTCGAGGAGATTCTCCCCTGCTTGAAATAGTTGTTCTTCATCCCCAAAGGTGATCCGTTTGATCCCCGAGGGAGCCGGTAACACCTTTGAAATTCCTGACGTACTAGCCAATGTCTCGAGTTCGAGGTGTTCGACTTCGCCCCTTCTGAAGTCAATGACAGTGCCTCTTTCGGATGACGGCAGGCTTCCCGGCCACACTTTTGGCAGGAAGTATGTATTGAGAGAGGCGATAGCCGAAGTATGTACTGAGAGAGGCGATAGCCCTTCGGCTATCAAGATGGGAGAAGAATTTTGTGATATAGCATGTACCTGGTTGCATCAACTTTGATCTCTTCCATGAAGTATACTCCTAATTTGAGTAGGAAATAATCTGATTCGGGTTCCAACAACAATCAAACTTGTCTTCAAATGAATGTTGGATTTGCCTTGAATTTTCTTACAAATAGTAGAGCTTCAATTTTGTTAGAATTTAACTTCATGTTCCACAAGATTTTTGCAATCCCAGCAGAATTGAACTAGCACCTACTATAAATTTGGTATTGGTCTGCCGCAGTCCCCCAACCAATCAGGTACATTTTTGCTTCTTGTTTTCTTTTTCTGCTCATGGTACTTTCTTTCTCCGTTGCTACTGACTCTTTTTCTTCACAGGTAGACGAGTTTAGATGTAGCTGCCTATTGCATGTTTCCAATCTAGCCATTACTTTTCCTCAGGTCACTTATCCCATGCCAGCAACTTTTGTTGTTTTCCTTGCATGCCAACCAAATCAACTTTCCTGTTGCATGTTTTTTTTTTTTGCATCATTGTGTTGACTTTTTTTTTGTGTGTTTTTTCCTTTATTTTAGTTTTGCTATTCTTTGTCTGCTTGCTACATAACTCGAAAATTCTTTTCCACCAAAAACCACAAGTACGTAAGTGTTCCCAAGTGTTGTTGACTTGTTTTGCCACCATCGTTCTACTTTTTTTTTTTTTAAACTGACAGAGCTCTTTTTTTTTTTGTTGCTGGAATTTGTCATTTTTTCTCTTTTACATGCAAAATTGCTGGAGCTTGTTTTGTTTTCTTCTGTTCTGTTTTCTTTTTTTTTTTTCGCTGGAGTTTATCCTCTTCTCTATCTTTTTTCTTTTTATTTTCTTTGACATACAAAATTGCTAGAGGTGACCTTGTTCTTCTTTCTTTTTCTTTTTTTTTTAGGACTTCTTGGTTTGCTTGAGTTCGTGATTCTCCAGTGCCGTGGGGAGCTGAGGGTTTAGGTATAGATTGTCTCCAAACTTTGATTTTGGATTTTTTTATCTTTTTGGATCTCGATGGCGTAGATGAACCTTTTGGGTTTTAAGGAGAATTTTTTTAGCCTTGTCTTTGTGCCCCTTTTTTTCTTTATCATAGACCACCTAAGTCCTTTTGCTGTGGAGTGATCGTCATTACTATTGCTACTACGTTAAGTTTCTTTTCCGAGTAGGGTATTTTGCTGCAAGATGGCTGCCCCAATGGTGCGTTCAGAAGTTGTTCCAGCTTCCAGGTTTGTGAAGATTGATTGGATTACTGAGTTTAATGATGGCAAGTATTTGATACTTCCAAAGGCTACCGTGAAGCCACGTTCTAGAGGTGATGTTGGCCCACTTAAGCTTGTCATGCACTATCCTTCTATCGGTTCTTATGCCGTGGAGCACCTACACCACGTTGGAGAATCAAGCATACTGAGGCTTCGTGCGTATCCCTTGGAGAAGGATATGATTCCTGGAGATGTTGTCTTGCCAGATCATCAACTATCCTTGTGCTTTCCCTGTCTCATGTGAATGTTCATGATGTTCTAAGGCCACATGTGGCTGAGTTCATTTCTTGTCATCAACTAAAGTAGGGCTCTTCCCTTGATTTGATAGGTGGGATTCAATATTTGCGTGGTTTTAGAGAATTGACAGTCGACACTTGTGGTTTGCTGCGAGTGAACGGGTTTACTAACTTAGCTTCTACCGTTGGAGTTACGTGTTTTGACTACCATCGGCCAAATGGGATGTATCGTGCTTTGGTTGAGGCTTGGTTTCCTAGCAGAAATACTTTCATCACTTTAGAAGGTAAAATTAGCATGTGACTTTAGGAGTTGCGTGAGATCAGTGACCTTTCCATTCAGGGAGAATAGTACGAAAAAGTTGTGCCAACCTACACTAAGCTCATGGATAGTACTGCGGATGGCTTACCGGAGACTTATATTTACCTCTTTAAAGCTTTATCAAAGATTGCTTCTAACAAGAACAAAGATAGGCTTTTGCATGCGGATTAGATTGATTTTTGGTTTTAAGTGAAAGATCCTATGCCCAATCCTCGTGCGTCTAAGCAATATCAGGTGGCGACTCAAGTGAAGTATGATCTTAATGGCAGATGCACTAAAAGTCCGTAAATCAAGAAACCATTTATGATGGCTTCCTAGAACTCTGATTTTTCATTTGATTTGCCAGCTTTCCCTAAGCTTGGGTGTCCTACTTCTCCAAAATTTTGTAATGAGTTCAAAATTGTTGCTTACTTGGCTTTATGGCTTTGCTGCTATGTTTTCCATTTTAATGATGACTTATGACCTGGAACTATCAAAGGTGCATCAAAGGTGGCGCAAGAAGTCACCCTTAGTTTGGTACTTCCTATCCTGGCATGCATTTATAAAGGGCTCTCCAAGACTGGGTAGCTCGAAAGAGAGTCTCGTGATCTTGGCAGGTTGAAAGTAACATTTCCTGTTCATTTTCTTTATGCTTGGGCTGGCTTGAATTTTCCACGGGGAGTTTATAACACCATGAGCAAAGATTTTCCTCGTCCTCTGATCCAGCAGATTCGTAGAACCTTAAATTCTTATCAACATTGAGAAGATTCTGCTGCTGATTGTAGGTCTTTGCTACATGATGGACTTCCATCTCGTGATTTCTCATGGAATCCTATATAGGCCTCAGTTAATCAAGGGGAATGTGCTGATGATGGGAAAATATGGCAAAATATTGCAGAGTTCATGATGAGCCTTCATCCCGGGTACTTGACATATCATGGGAAGAATACCTTTATCTCGGAGTGCTATAATCCTCATCGATTTACTCGGTAGCATGGTTTTCTTCAAAGGCTTCTTGGCAACCCAAAGCTCATTACTTTTCCTTCATAGCTTGACTCTATATATGAAGTATGGTTGTTTTTAACTTGGACTAATACAGGTGCTAAGTTCCATATCCCTAAGTTTTCTTCTACCATTGGCTTACAAGTTGACCTGAGTTATACAAATTCGTGGAAAAATGAAGTACTCCCTGCTTTGGAGAAAATTTTGATTTCCATATTGTTGGACAGCGAAAAATGAAGCTTTGAGTTATCTCTTGTCAAAGTTCCAACAACCTTAGTTAAAGAGCAAAGCCTAGATCCAAAGAAATGTCCGGCGATAGGAGCATCAGTGGCTCCTACAAGAAAAAACATCAAGTTGAAACCTCGTGAACAGCTTTTGCCAGAACTTAGCGTGCAAGCTTCAAGTAACAAATGTTCTTCTTCTTGTCAAAGCTTAGGGAACAGCCTTGTCATGTCCCAGAAGTCTCTTAATAAGGGTAAGTATCTTTCTTTTGTTTTGATTCAAAAAATTTTTTTTGTTTCTTCGTTTTAGTTTGTCTAATCTTCTCCTAGTTACAGTATTCCTTAATGTACTAGAATGAAAACGCCTTCTCTCTGAAGATGACTTGGCACATGGCATTAAGATGATTCGAGCGCTAGATGGTTTATTTGATCGTCCTATAGAAGATAATTCAAATAAGAAAGATAAGTGAAAGTTGTGTCGAATGGCTTAGTCATAGCTTCTCCATGCAAGGCACCTATCATTGATACAGTTCTGACGCCTCTTTCTTTGAAGGAAAACTCACAAATTGTGCCAATACTCTCTTGTGCTTCCAACAAGCCAAAAAAGTCTTTTGCTTCAGTGGATCTCATTAAAGAGATTATTTACTGTGGCCTCTTAGACTACTTGAAGAAAGAAGGTGATGCCGCTTTGCAAAATGGATTTTATTCACCACAAAATTAATGGCATTGTAAGAAGAATGAAATTCCTAACCTTCTGAGCAAATGTTTCTTTGTAGATTGCTCCACTTTATTTGAAAAGACAAATTCTCTACTAAAAGAAACTGAGGTGTACCTTTCACAGTGGCAGAAAGCCATGCAGTCATTGCACCTATAGGTGAATTAGAGGGAGCTTGCTTCTGTTGAGGTAGAATCTGGCATTCATACTTCACGAGTGGTGACTTTTGCTGAGAAGATAGATTTGCATGTTAATATCATAGAGAATATTAACGCCTAGATAGATAAGCTTCAGCAGCAAGTGGCCAATTCATCAACTGCCATTGATATGTTCCGAGATGAGAGTTAGAAATCTCTTAAAGCACTAAGTTCCTTGGATGCAAGGCGTGAAGAAATTAAAGATCACTTAGCTGCAGGGGGATCTAGGATTGAAGTAGTAAACTAGCAAAGGTAAGAACTTGAGAATGAGCTTTTAGATAATTTTTCTGGGGGTTAGGCCACCATTTCCATATAACTTTATTTTCCTTTCCTTTTTTAGGATTAAGTAGGCTATAGTAGGATTCTGGAGTCCAATGAAGATGTTTCTTTTATTTTTTAATCTCATCGTCTTACTTGTTTCCAACCTTCAAATAACATCTCAACCTTAATAATAAAGATGTACCTGAACTAAGTGACAAGTAAATTATAGCTCAAAAGGAAAATTTTCATTTGATTTAGCCGTTCACAGTTTATACTTGTACAAGCCAGGAGTATTACATTTTTATTTTGAAGATTTTTATACTCGTGCAGGCCAGGAGTATTATATTTTTTTTTATAGCATTTTGCTGTACACAGTTTATACTCGTGTAGACCAGGAGTATTACATTTTTGTGTTTTTTTTTTAGTTTTGTCATACAGTTTAGGCTCTTGTGACAAGGAGCATGCCCCCAAGTCTTCATGCATAGAACTTCTTCAAGAACTTCCTATTGATGGGGCCGATTCTTAAACCACCCTTGTCAACTATCTTATAAGCATGGTTGGTGTAAACTTTTGTCACCACGTATAGGCCATCCCACTTTGACACGAACTTTCCTACGACGCACTTTGTCATGATGATTGGTCTCTTAATGGTTAACCTCAGGTCTCCAACTTGAAAAGTTCTTAGGCGTACCTTATTGTTGAAAGCTTTTGCCATGCGAGCTTGGTAGCACTCTAAGTGTTGCTGAGCTTCAAGTCTTTTCTCATCTAAAGCGTCCAGCTCTTCTAGCCCCAACTTGGCATTTTCCTTGTTGGTCAATCCTTCTTACAAAGCTATCTTTAAAGAAGGAGTTTGGCATTCTAATGGGAGGACTGCTTCTGCACCATAGACCAAGAAATATGGAGTTACTTGAGTAGGGGTTCGATATGTTGTTTGATATGCCCAAAAGACTTCTTCAACTTTCTCATGCTAATCGCTTTTTGATCATGAAATGAGCTTTTTCAAAAGCTTACACATCATTTTATTGAAGGCCTCAGCTAATTCATTTACTGCAGTGTTGTACATAAATGAGTTATGTTGGACAAACTTGAACTTGGCACAAAGTTTATCCATCAACTTATTGGAGAACGACTTTCCATGGTCAGTGATGATGTAGCGGGGAACTTCATATCGGTAAATGATATTTATTTTGATGAATTCCACTACATTCTCCTTCTTGACTTCCTTTAATGGGATAGCTTTCAACCATTTTGAGAAATAATCTATTGCAGCCAAGATGAATGAGTGCCTAACGGATGACTTAGGAATGATTAGCCTCACAATGTCAATCCCCAAGCTTCAAAAGGCCAATAAGCCACTGTGGGATATAACAGCTCCTAAGGTTGATGAATAAGGTTGGCATGGAATTGGCAGGCATGACATCTTTTGGCATAGCTAATGCAATGCTTCACCATAGTTGTCCAACAATACCCCATCCTTTCGATACGATGGTAAAGTTTTGGTCCAAATTAATGAGCTCCACAGATTCCAAAATGAGCTTCTTCTACAACTTGGCCAGCTTCTTCATCACTTAGGCATCTGAAGAGGACTTTTTCAATAGGGCGGCAATAGAGAACTTCTTTGAAGTAGATGAACATTGGTGCTCTTTGGAGAATATCAGCTCGATGGGAAGGGTTTTCAGGTAGGTTACCATGTTCTAAGTAAGTAATAAATGGTTATCGCTAGTCCTCATTTTGTTCGATAACAGAGACAGTATGACTGCACCCATATTTCTTAACTAACATTTATGGTACCACCCATCTCTTGTGCACCTGGATCGAGGCTTCTTGCTCGATTGAATTTGGTAGAACGGCTGCCAAGTTGGCTAAAGCATTGGCATGCCGATTGTGCCTTTAGGCAACATGATGGATGCTTACTTGATCTAACCACTCTAGTAAATACCTTGTATATTGCAATAAATGGAGTAGTTCATGTTTGTGAATATCGTATTCTTGGAAAAGTTGGTTGACCATCAGCTTAGAATCTCCAAGATCTCCAGTTCTTGGATTTTCATGTCCATGACTGCTTCCAATACAATTAGCAAGGCTTGGTACTCCGCTACATTATTCGAGCACTTCTCAAGTAAGTTAAAAAAGCAAAACTTCATTGTAGGGAGAGACGAACACCACACCTGCCCCCGCTCCATATTCTCGAAATGCACCATCAAAGTACATCTTCCAAGTCGGGATGATTTGTGCAATAAAGACTTCCTCATCTGGTAGGTTTTTTAGCAGTTCCCACTCTACTAATATAGGGTGATTTGCCAGAAAGTCTGCCAATGCTTGTCCTTTGATTGTTTTTTGTGAGATAAACACTATGTCAAATTCAGACAGAAGAAGAGTTCATTTAGCCAACCTTCCCGAAATCACCGGTTTTGGCGTCAAATACTTCAGTGGATTGGCCCTTGACACAAGATGGACTACATGGGCTAGCATATAATGCCTTAGCTTCTTTATAACAAAGATCAGTGCAAGGCATATCTTCTCAAAGGGAGAACAGTTAGCCTTTACCCCTACTAGCCTTCGACTCAAGTAATAGAGTGCATTTTCCTTCCCTGTATCATTTTGTTGAGCAAAAAGTGCCCCAAATGAGTGTTCTTGGGCAGCTATGTACAATATTAAAAGCTTTCCTTGAATTGGAGCAGCAAGAATGGGTGGATGGAGTAGGTAGTCTTTTCTACTTTGAAATGCATTATTGCAAGTATCATCCCAAATAAAAGGCGTATCCTTTTTTGGGAGCCTACTAAACAGGTGGCATCATCCTGTTAGGTTGGAGATAAACTGCCTTATATATGTTAATATTCTTTACACTCTTTTAAGTTCACGAGTGTTACTTGGCTCAGGCATTTTCAAGATTGTGTTTAGCTTTGATCAGTCAACCTCGATGCCATAATGATAGACAATGAATCCTAAGAACTTTCCAGATATGACACTGAAAGCACATTTGAGATGATTCATCTTTAGTTGGTATTTGCGGAGTCGGTAAAAAACGTCACGCAAGTCCTTTAGGTGCTCTGACTTGTTCTTTATTTTCACCAGGAAGTCATCAACATAGCAATCTACTTTCTTGTGCAACATGTCATCAAAGATTCTTTGCATCGCTCGTTGGTAAGTTGCATCGGTATTCTTGAGTCCAAACGGCATAACTTTGTAACAATAGATACCCTTCGGAGTATGAAAGGCTGTAAACTCCTCATCTTTTGGATCCATGTGAATTTGGTAGTAACCAAAGAACCCATCCATAAAAGAAAAAGCTTCGTGTCCCATCATTGAGTCAACCATTAATTTTGTTATTGGCAAGGGGAAGTCACCCTTTGGTTAGGCTAGATTCAGAACCCAGAAGTTTATGCAGATTTTGATTTGTCCATTCTTCTTCGTCATTACCACAATATTTGAAATCCAGGTGGGATACTTAACTTCTAGAATGAAAGCCACATCAATAAGCTTATTTACTTCAGCCCCAACTTATGGAATAAGTTCTGGCTGAAATCTTCGTAGAGCCTGTTTGATGGGGTGACATCCATACTTCATAGAAAGGTGATGGACAATGATCTTTAAATCCAATCCGGGCATCTCCCTATAGAACCATGCAAAGACACCTTCATATTCTTTCAGTAGCTCAAAGTACCTCACCTCCTTTTTAGGACTTAGCAGGGTGTTCACAAACATCGACTTTGGATGATCCGGCATTCCTAAATTTAGTTCCTTCAAGTCATCAACAATTGCTTGCCCCCTTCCTCAAAAACTTCAGGTGCAGGGCTTGGTTCAGTTTCCTTAACTACTTCCTTCTCGCTCGACTCACCTTGATCTCGCCCTTCAAGTGCGATGTTATTGTAGGAGGCTACTTCCTCTTGAGAATCATCATTTTCGTGAGATGTTTGGTGGCGACACCTGTGTCTCCTTTGCCTCTGGCGCTTTGCCTTTGCTTATGCTTTCAGATGAGTTCCATTTGGCCCGAGCTGTGCAAAAACTGAAGTCCTTTGTATATTATTAGTAGGGGCTTTTGGTCCCAAATATTTAAATATGGAGATTCGAACATTCCCACGGGTTTCTTTTTCCTCCTGGTTAACCTAGAACTTGGTCTTCATCATACTCGTAAATCTGAATCATCACCGAGTTGCATGATGTATTCTTTGTGAGATTAGATGGTTGATATCCTAAACCAAGCTTTTCTCCAAGTTTCTTTTTTCCAAGGATTGTATCCAAATCACCAAGTTGCCAGGGTTTACCCTTACCTTATCTTGCCTTTTAAAACAATTTCTTGACCTTGGGACCAAACCATGCATTTGCTTTCAAGCTTTGAAATTCTTTCATTTTCTTTGCATGTTTATCAGACACAGCTAATTTAGAGAGTGAGGAAATTGATAGGACCAAGTTTTCTTTTAGCACTTTAGCATCTTCCTTAGAAAAGCAAGGTATGCTGGTCAAGGTAGAGATGTTTCCTTTTGGTGCTTTTTGCTTTAGGGAGCATTATGTAGAAAGCCTTGGGCTTTGTATCTTGGCAATTCTCCAAGTAGAACTTGGCATCAGCAAAATGGGATTCTTCGATGTCAAATGGGGCAATTTTTGCCACTACACGCTTGATGCTTCCATCATTACTAACATACTTGAAGCATTGGTGCCAAGTCGATGGTACAACTCCATTTTCATGCATTTAAGTACGCTTGAGAAGCAAGTCATATGAAGTATTTGCATCAATAACATGGAACAAAATGAAGGTCTTCAATTCTTCTTTCTTCATTGTAAGTTGAATTTTCCCTGCAGAGCATTGCCCTTTTTGGTTGAAACTTTGGATGATCGACTTGTTACTTGAAAGATCCTTTGCGGATAGCCCGACCTTCTTCAGTGTTTGAATAGGCATGATATTCACAATGGAACCACCATCAATTAAGATCCTTCCAATCCTCCCAATCGATTATGCCATCGATGGCCCAACTGTAATTCTTCATCATCAAAAGAGGTTGTAGCCATGCAGGTGACATGCTTATCATTTTCCTTTTTATGAAACACCTCTCCTTCATAAGCTTCTGGGTCAATGAACACTTGAAGCAAGGCTAGCCAAACATCTTGTGATAACTTTAGGACTTCATTTATGGTCATTGTTGTATGGAGATATTTGAGTTTGGAGATGATGCTAGCCTTTACCACATCAACTTCATCTCTAATGCTTACTTTTCTGGGTCCTTTTTGGCTACAAATTGATTTGCTGTCTCTGTGAATGCCTATATTGTTTACCTCGCCATCGACCTCAAATTTCATTGGGACAACATCTTTTGGGCCACATGTGAGTATTTTAAGTGTATTTTCCTTCTATGTGAAGTCTTGAGTAGAGATCTTGACTTCATCCTCATGTTTTTTTCTATGAACTTCAGCGAAGTCGCTCCAAAGCATATCTTGGCAACATTGGCAACCAATGGTTCTTCCAAATCATCGAATTTGATATGTCCTTCCTTTTCCATGTGGATTATGAAATCTTTTTAAAAGAAAACATTTCTCAACGGGATGGCTAACGATATGGTGAAATCAGCAATACTTGGGGTCGTCCACTCGTCCAACCTCCTTCAGTTTCTTTGAGTTTGGTAGTTCTATCAAGTTCCTTTCTAGCAATTGGTCCAAGATTATTAGCATATCTGAATCTGCAAATGGGTATTGTTTGCTTCAAGTTCCTTGAGTGTCAATATTTTCTTTACATCTGGTTGGCCCTTCATAAATTTAGTATCAAGACTTGAGCTCCCTTTGGAGATTTTCACTAGAGTAGTAGTTACAGCCACGGTTTTCTTTGTCTTCACAACCTTTTCTTCCTTGTCTTTCTTGCCATCTTTTTTAGAGGAACTGCTTGGAACATAGCTCCCATGCCTTGCAATCTAGATCTCCAAGTCGTGAACCCTTGTTGTGAGTTCTTCGAATGAGTTTGGCAAGTTTCCCTTCAAGCTATAGAGTATTCTATAGTGCATTCTTTGTGCACATATATCGATGGAAGATTTTTCACTTATCCGTTATTTTTAGTTGAAGATGTTGGCTCTCCATCGTTCTATGTATTTTGTCACTGGCTCGTCTTTCCTTTATTTGATCACTGCCAATTCCAAGAGGCTGACTGTCCTTCTCGTGCTGTAGAAGCGTGATAAAAACTCTCTTTCAAATTAGTTTCATCCATGAATGGATCTAGCAAGAATATCTGTGTACTAGTCAAAGGAAGCCTCTTTCAATGATCACATAAATTGCTTGACCACAAGATCATCATAGGTTCTGGCATTGTTGCAGGTTTCCATGAAGTGAGCTACATGTTGCTTTGGATTGCCCTTACCATCAAATTGTTGGAATTTTGGTAGTTGATAGCCTAACAGCATCTGTAGCTCATTGATTCTCCTTGACTATGGCTTTGTATACACTATGGATGATTGTGGAGCCATTTCAAATTGAGCTCGAATGGTAACCAAGATCATGTGTTGCAGTTGCCGCACAGACAATAAGGCCACAGACCTTTGATTTATGTCATTCAAAGCACTTTGCAGGATCATACGATCATATTGACTTTGCTTTTGCTACTTTTCCATGTTCTCGAGCTTTTCAGCAACAGGATCAATAGCTTGCTTAGTGCCACTTGTAGTTGCTTCCCTGAAAAAATGTTGAGCTTCTAATTTACTCATCAACAATGCAATCTGGGCATCTTTCTCTTCAAGTTTGGTTGTTAACCTTTCGATGGAAAATGCCATTTGCTCATGATGATCCTCAGGATTTCCAGAATCTGCTACCAAGCTCAGCAACTTCGACTCCAAGGATGAAGAGTAATCTGCCCACCTTTTTGTTAGGAAAGTCATAGATCTAATTTTAGATTCTTCACTTGTGGTGGCCTTCTTCATTGATATCTTGGAAGATGAGCAAGGCCTTATTTTCTTGGCAGAAACTTTCGATTCCTTGCTCCTACTTGAGTGGTTGAAGTGGCCTGAAGGATTGGATCTCCCTTTTGTTGGTTGAACTCCTTGCTTCTCTATAGCAACTTCTTCTTTATTTCTTTTGCGAGAAAATTGCTTTTTGTGGAGACACCAATTGAGATACTTCAGCACGAGCTTTTGCACGAGTGATAGCTGCAACTTTCTTTTTCTTTGTCATAGTTTTCTCGGTGTTGACAGCAGCATTTTTGGCTTCCATGATCTTTACTTGAGTTTTTTCAAAGCTTTCTTGATGCGAGATATGAGAGGTAGAGAATGTCCCTAACGGAGTCACCAGAAATTTGTACGCACAAATTTTGCGTGTAAAAAAATTACAACTTGAAATTAATTACAGCACAAATTACAATATTAAAATTTAGAACAGAGATTTTGGGGGATTGACTCTCTAGCATGCTTCTTAAGTGCACAATCCTCTTATTAACAATTCGAACTTTTGGTGGAGACACGAACGGTTTTTTCACAAACATGGACTCCGGATTTGTCATGCATGAATACGAGCCGAGGTCCCTGCCGTTTTTTTTGGTTTGAGATTTTCCGTTGTACTCCTTAGACTTAGGGGGGCTTCGAGTAATGTTCGCCGCTTTCTTTGCCGCTTTCCTTGGAGTGTGACTTGACGTAGCAAAAAAACAAATCCTTCACGTTCTTCATCGCTTTTGCCGGATCTACTCTTGAACTTAATGTAGCGTTGTCCCGCGTTCTTCAAATCTGGGATTTGATGTTCTTTGGAGTAGATTTTTTCTTTCGCCAGCCATTTGTGCTTGATTAATTTGAAGAACAGGAGAAAACTTCTTGTAGAGAGATTTTTCTTCCTCTCTAAGTTTTCTGCCTCTTCAATTTCCTCTTTTTTTTTTCCTCTTTTTGTTTTTTTCTTGGCCTTATAGGTGTAGAAAAAAGGTGATTTGGTTCAATAAAATCACATTTGACAATTATCATATATTTATCTTAAGAGAAAATAAATATGATAATTATCTCTCATTAATTGTCCAATTTATTTAATTTAAAAGGATAATTAATAGAACATTCTAGAATATTTGGGCTAAATGATGGACTTTAGTCATTTTGAACTTTGAGACCCAATTTACCAAAATAGACTTTGGCTAAGACAGCAAAATGAGTCTTCATTCGAGACTTCTGATTGTATGCTTTTGGGCTTTCAAAAATTGGGTCTCTTGAACTTGTAGCTTCCAAAATTTGATGGACATTTGAATTTTGGGTATCAATTTATAAATGGGCTGAACAATTTAAATTGGGTTTAATATATTTTTTAACCTAATTAAATTTTGATGTCTACACAATAGATTGGAGATTTATCCCAAAGTTTTCATTTGTTTGCTAGTGAACTATGCTAGATAGAAAACCTACTTTTGATAGATTAAGTAAGTGCATGGATGTGAGATCCTCTTTATGCCCTATTTGTCTTCGAGTTTATGAATCCAGGAATCATCTTTTTTTTTTAATGCTCTTTTTCCTTTTCTCTTTGGCGTGAAGCAATGTGCAAACTCAGATTGAAGGATGCTCCTAGCAAATGGAACAAGTTTTTTGACTGGTTCATTTATGTGGTGAAAGGTAAATCAATAAAGTCTGCAGTTCGCAGAGCCTATGTAGCTGCATTGGTTTATGTTATTTGGCAGGAACGAAATAGGAGAATTTACCACCTTATGTGTAGATCACCGTTAGACATTTTGAGGATTATTGAATATGATATCTCTATTAGGTTTAATTTGGGTACTTGTTGGATAATATTTTCTATGTTGTATTACTTGATTTTGTTGTAAAGCACAGGTTTAGGCTCTTTGTTTTTATTTTCCTTTTTAAGGCAGGCTTGCCTTTCTTCTTTTTATAGACTCCTGTCCTTCTCTTGTAAGTGCCGTTGGGATTTTCGATAGAACGAAAAATATGCACCATCCTAGGTGTTTTCTAAAAAAAAAATTAAATGGTTAATTATATTCATATAGTAGTAACTCTGAAATAATATTGATTTTGCATAAAAAAATCAAAAAAGAAAAAAACGTATAATAATGCCTTATTATTATTATTTTTTTTTGTATTCAGAATAAGGTACACAAGTATAAGGTTCAAGTAGCTATTTGTAGTACAGAAAACACGGGAAATTCTTACTTTTTCAAAATTCAAAGGTGACCAAACTAGCATTGAATGACATTATTTGAGATTTGGTGGGGAAGGGGGAGAGGGGGAGGGGACTTGAACCTTGGTGGTGGTAAGGGTCGAATGTCTCTTAAGCCAACTGGATACGGCTTAATTGTGGGACAATAATGCCTTATTATTAACTTGAAACAAATTGACCCAAGTTTTCACATGCTTTGATTGAATAATTAATCTTCAACCATGATTCACTATGATTCCCAAATCAATAGCTAAACAAGTGCATGGGAATTTTTGTTTTGTTCCTAATCAAGAAGAGTTTAATGGTATTAAAATTGAAAGAGTGATAGTTTTTTTAATTTTTAAATATGTGAGAACTATAATATCATTAACTTGAAGACATGCGTCTTATTCATATTTTTTTTTAATTCTAGGATGTTTTTTTTTTGTATCCAGAATCACTTATACAAATACAAGGTTTAAAGAGGTATGAGCAGGAGCAAAGTAATATTAAATGAAAGAGCAACTAGTTTTCATATAGTACAGGGGACTGGGAAAATGTCCTTTGTTTTTTTAGGCAACTTAATTATTATCTAATAACATTGTTTGGGATTGACGGAGGGGAAGAGTTTTGGAGCCTGAGATCATTGGGGTTTAGGACCGACTCTCCCCTTTACCACTTAGACTGAGTGGCGGACCGGGACAATCCTGGCATGTTAGTGATAAGGAAACGACACAACTAGTTTCACACAGTCAATTCTAACTTGAAACAAGAAAACATGAGAATCACCAGCCATTGATAACAGTAACGGATAGTAGGTAAAAGGCACTTGGATAAATTACACCTAACGTAAACTAGGCTCTATAATAGAAACAGTTGTGCATCTTCGATTTTTTGTGGAAAGAGAAAGCAAAAGGGTCAAACGTTAGAGAAAGAGCTGTCCTAATCCTACGTTTTGGTGGTCTGAGGAGGATTTCTGGGGCTTGAAAACCGATCTGAAAAGGATTTTATTAGGTTAGAAACATCATCAAATACTGGGTTCTCATTTTCTTGCATGGGTCCTGATGCCCGGCAGCATCTTCGTCGGGTGACATTATGACTTCGGGAGGGACTTTCTGAGAAGGAGGACGTTTGGAGCAAAAATTTCCCGGGGGTGTGTGCCTGAAATGCTCAGCAAAAAGGGGGTTAGGAGGTCCCCGGAGTGTTTTTCCGAGGAGGAGCCTCCGACACCCAACTCAGTGTTTCGAGAGAAGATAGAGGAAGAGCACAAAGAAGCTAGGTGGTCTTGCCTGTTTGTGTTTTGCTCAGGGAGAGGAGGTTGGATCGCGGGGATCCTTTGCCAGGGCCTGTTTCCTGGTATTTATAGGAGTGCCCAACCTGTTCAGATCGCGGCACGTGTTCGGTCGGATGCAATATCTACTTCTGGGCGTAGGGGACATGTAGCCGTTTGTAGGTTCCTCGGGTCTGGAACCGAGACAGGTCGTGACAAGACTTGGACGGCGTCGGCACGTCAGACCGCTCTTTGAGGCAGCGTGTAGCGTGTATGGGCGACATGTCAGAGGCTCCTTAAATGCTCATGTCGTACTCCCGAGGTTCTCTGGGCGAGGTCGTCTTTTGGTATGGACGCCCCTTTTCGGGAATTATGCTCGTAGTTCGGGGAATTCCCTGGTCCAAGGGTTCTGCCTTCGGGGAGATTCTCTGCTGCTTGAAATAGCTGGTTCTTCATCTCTAAAGGTGATCCGTTTTGTCCCCTGAGGGAGCTAGTAGCATCCTTGGAATTCGCTCCTTCTGAGGTCCATGATATCGCCTCTTCCGGGTAACGCCAGGTTTCCCGACCATACTATTGGCAGGAAGTATCTACTGAGAGAGGCGATAGCCCTTTGGCTATCATATGCCCCCCTTCGAAAAGCTGAAGTGAAAACTTCGGTTTGTAGGCTTTCTGAGGGTGTCCTTCAGGGGTCTTGGGTGTAATCCCTGTGCCGAAGATGCACCTTTTGTCCGAAGACATAGGCTATTCGACCAAAGCCTGTCTTTCGGTGTCTTCGAGGTAACCCATTTCTTTCCTTTTCCATGTCTGTGCAACGTCGCGTCTCATAACCAAGCGTGTCAGTCTGGAGCGACGCGCCCAGGGTTTAGGGGTGTCAGAAGTCGTGTCTCTTGTTTAGCACAACAGCTGACACGTGGCACGCTATCATTGGAAGGGACTGCATCGGTTACAGCAGGCGCGCCTTTTTAGGCGTAGGGAGCAGTTATGGCGACTGTTCGCCTTCATGGAGTACTTATGACGCTAGTTCGCCTATCCTTCTTCGGCCTATATATAGCCTGTTCCGTCATAAGTTCCTTTTTTTCTGCTTTTGCTCTTCCCCTGCTCACAACTGTTTTTGCGTTTTTCGCGGAGATGCTTTTTCTCAGGCGATTTCCGGCCACCTTTTATGACGGCGGCTCCAAACCCAGATTTTGGCAAAACATTTGGTGGGTTTTGACTTTCAAAATTCTTTGATTTTCTGTGCTCTTTTGTTTCTCTAAAAGCTCTCCCGAAGTCAGTTTTTCGCCTCCCGAAGTCCTTTTTTCTTCAAAAATGTCTTCGCCAACTCCCCTTATGACTGTTTCCCCATTTCCAGAAAGTTGGCAACCTCTTCTTAATCATACTTGTTGTACGACTTCAGAAAAATTGGAAAAATGGACCAAAAAGTTCTTTCTTCCTTCTTACGCCACCACCGGACTTCCTGGCCCTCAGGAGGTCAGTTTTATGAACCACTGAAATGAGGTTACCGTTTTTCGCGCCCAACTAAAGGCTGAACTTCGGTTTCCTCCCTCGAAGGTGATTTGCGAGTTTTGCCAATTTCATGGTATTGCTGTAAATCAACTTCCCCCGAACTTGTACTGCTACTTCAACGCCTTCCTTTGTATGTGCGGCAGTTTCAAAATAGAACCCCATTTCATTCTTTTTATGCAGTACTATAAGCTCTCCACGGTCCCGAAGGGTGGCTTTTACTTCATGCTACCTCGGGGATCAAGGAGCAAAAAGTATATGTTCACCTTTGCCTTTAAGGATAGCTGGCGAAGGTGGCAAAGCAAATTCTTTTTTCTGAAGATGGAGGAGGCTTGGTCGTATGTTCCGACCAAGTGGGCTCGGGGAAAGCTGGAAACGGATGTTGTGGAACCGAAGAGGCTGCTGACTCCTGAGTTGGTGGCCATATTCACGGACTTCGAGAAACGGTTTCCGGCGGTCTCCGACTAGGATTCCGAGGTCCTACCGCACTCCCTCTACCCCTTCCCTATTATGTGGAAACTGATGACCGAGGGGGTCCTTCGGGAACTAGGGGTAGTGAAGGAGCATATGACAAACCTCGGGATGCTGGCTTCTGCCATCGCGGGGAAAGACTCTTGGCTGGTGAAACTCCTTCGGAAGGAGGTTACTTACGAGGCCTTCTGTGAGAGTAAGTTATCCCAAAATTTTTGTTATAGATACCACTTAGACTCACACTGATATTTTCCTTCTTTTCAGAGATGGGCGACGAGTCTGCTGCTTACTACAAGGTGCTCTTCCTGGGTCAAGCCGATAAGGGGGAGCAAACAAAGAAGGCTGTCTCTCGAAGGTAAAAAATGTCTGGGGCCGGGCCATCCTCGGCAAAATGGGCGAAGAAAGACGTGTGTCCTCTTCTCCCGGAACTTCCCAAGGAGGTGTGTGAGGAGCCTGATGCCGCTGTTGCCCTGCTGGCCGAGGTGGCGACCGACGTCACTCCCCGAAGTCCCACTTCCTCGGCGGCTTTCTTGGACGCCTTGGTGGAAGCCCCTTTCGCCAATGAGCTCGAGGAGCACCGCAAGAGGAAAGGCAAGGAGATCTCTATCAAGGGGGTCCAGGACTTCGACGATGAAGTTGCCGAGGTGCCGCCAGGTTCATTTTTTAGACAAGCTGTAGTGTTTTAATTTTTTGAACTTTGAGAATTGCTTGCCTTAACAAGTTTCTTATCTTGCCATGCAGAGGAGGTACCATCTTTGGGATGGGTGGCCGAGCACGCCGGAAAACGGGCTCTTCAGGATTCCCATATCCCAAGGGAGCCTTTCTGGTCATTTACGGAGGACATGAACTTGTACTCCGGCGACTGCCAGCAAATGGCCAACCAAATTTCAAAGAGGATCCTCACCGAGGCTTCTTTCAAGGCTATTTCCGAGGCGTGCCCAGACGAAGAGTCCCTTGCTGCAAAAGTTTCCGAGCATACTGCCCAGGTATACTTTCGGCCCTTGTATTTTCCTTTTGATTTCTTCTAAGTGTTTGGCTCATTTTTTGCCTTACTGACTTTGTTCTTACTTTGCAGCTGTTGGGGTACACCGGCCTCCTCAGGGTTCGGGCAGCGAAGCAAGCGGCG
>KK899682.1:38035-74412 GCA_000696445.1 Aquilaria agallochum | reverse complement strand
CCTCAAAGCATTTGCACAAAGTAGCATCATCAGCGTCGTGTAACACCATGCTACGTTTGTATTTAGTTAGATGAGCCTATGGATCAGTTCGGCCATCATAGGTTTCGAGTCGAGGCACCCGGAAATCACTTGGCATGCGCGCCTCTACCACTGTTCGGATGAACGGCGATTCATCCCCACTGAAAGTTTCAGACAGCCGAGCCCAGACTGGTTTCCGAGCTACCTGTCTCTCCACCCTTTCCAACCTCGCTACTATCTTCTCCATGAGGAGCGTGGCACTGGGCCCTTCGTCCTGGTGCTTGTAAGTCTCGGGGAAAGGGGATTGTCGGCGCCTTTTAAGGGACGGACTTCGCTGCCGAGGGGATGGTGACTTCGCCTCAGGCGATGAACTTTCTTGGCATGGGGTTTTAGGCTGTTTGGGCCCCACTGGCCCCGTAGGTCATCCCCTGAGGGGTATGTTTTCTGTTGAGGACTCATCACGCGAATCCCCACTTCCCGAACTCCGGTAAGCTGACCTCGGGCTTTTCTCCCGAGGGAGTACTGGCGAGGAGGGCCTTTGGGCCTGAGTTGGTTGCAACCATCTTCGGTCTATTTGCTGTGTCATTTAGGCCACAATAGAGTGCTGGAAGTCACGCAGAAAACTCATAGTCCTAACCAGAGGACGTTCTTCCTCCAACGAGGAAGTTTCTGCAAGGGTCTGCTCAGTAGCCGGTTGAGCTTCAGGTCCGATCGAGGACTTCGGGAGTCCCTTGTCCTTTGAACGCCGAGTTTCAATGATGGCAACCTGAGGGTGGGTTCCCACAGACGGCGCCAAATGATGCTCGGCAGCATCTTCGTCGGGTGAATTATGACTTCGGGAGGGACTTCCTGAGAAGGAGGACGTTTGGAGCAAAAATTTCCTAGGGGAGTGTGCCGAAAATGCTCAGAAAAAAGGGGTTAGGAGGTCCCCGGAGTGTTTTTCCGGGGAGGAGCCTCCGACACCCAAGTCAGTGTTCCTTGAGAAAATAGAGGAAGAGCACAAAGAAGCTAGGTGGTCTTGCCTGTTTGTGTTTTGCTCAGGGAGAGGAGGTTGGATCACAGGGATGCTTTGCCAGGGCTTGTTTCCTGGTATTTATAGGAGTGCCCAACCCGTTCAGATCATGACACGTGTTTAATCAGATGCAATCTGTACTTCTGGGCGTAGGGGACAGGTAGCCGTTTGTAGGTTCCTCTGGTCTAGAACCAAGACAGGTCGTGACAAGACCTGGACGGCATCGGCGCGTCAGACTGCTCTTTGAGGCGGCGTGTAGCGCGTGTGGGTGACATGTCAGAGGCTCCTTAAATGCTCATGCTATACTCCCGAGGTTCTCTTGGCGAGATCGTCTTTTGGTACAGACGCCCCTCTTCGGGAATTATGCCCGTAGTTCGGGGAATTCCCTGGTCCAGGGGTTCCGCCTTCGGGGAGATTCTCTCCTGCTTGAAATAGCTGGTTCTTCATCTCCTAAGGCGATCCGTTTAGTCCCCCGAGGGAGCCGGTAGCATCCTTGGAATTCGCTCCTTCCGAGGTCCGTGATATCGTCTCTTTCGGGTAACACCAGGTTTCCCGACCATACTATTGGCAAGAAGTATGTACTGAGAGAGGCGATAGCCTTTCGGCTATGAGGTCCTAAAGCTACTAGAGAAATCAATCATCATGATGTGGGGAAAAACAATTAACAGAAGCATCTTATTTTGTTTTTCTTCTGGGGTCCCAACCAATTCTTAAATCTTTGGATAAGTCATGCGTGAGAGGTTGTGAGCTTGGATTTGCCCACAAGGCAGCGGGACGAGTTTTCCTTCAAATAATTTGAATTTAGTTGATGAAAAATCTAAAGAAATTAATTAGGTAAGAAAACAATATCATTTAAATATTTATTATATTGATCTAGTATTAACTTTCAAATGATATTGGTTTTGCATAACAAAAAAAGCAAAAATAAGAAAATCGTATAATAATGTCTTATTATTAAATGTGTGAGAACTATAATATCATTAATTTGAAGACACGCGTCCTATTTTTTTTTTTTTTAAAAACAATTAGTTTCGCACAATTAATCAATTTCGGCTTGAAACAATAAAAACCTGAGCCTCACTGCCTGTTGATAACAGTAACAGAGTGTAGGTAAAGGCACTTGGAAAAATTACCATAACGTAGTGGCGTTGGTCCAGGGGTGTTCAGTTTTTCTTAAGGTTACTTAAGGGAGATTTAGTATAAGGACTTTGGGGTCTCTTTATTTNAAATATTTTTTATCAGCAAAGAAAATTTTATTACTAAAAACCAGCAAGAAGCTGGTAATTCATGTATAGAAACGAAGGAGTACGACCACTTGAGCACTTTGCATTGAGGCAACTTTAAAAGGAAAGCAATGGATTCGAACATGAGTTGCTAAAGACGCATAAAGGGCCTATTCCTTTTTTCTATCCAGAAATGAGTTCGCATCTGGATGTAGTTTTATGTTTTCTGGATGATTGTTTGGATGACTTGTTTTGTAGTATCTTTCTGTAATTAGAAGTTTTGTAATCTTTTAATTACTAATAATATTTATTTTTTCCGTTAAAATAAGGCACATCCATATATTTAATTACCTGAATGCAAATTAATCTTAATATGTACAAAGTAGTATTTTTTAAAATTTAATATAGTATAAGTAAAAATACTAGTACAACTTCTTAAATAAAAATCCATACAAGAAAGTTATCAATACACACAAACATGCAAGAGATTTATTCATTCACATTCGGTAACAGTAGCTTTCAGAAGCCACTGGCAGTACTTGTGATCAAACACACGTTGTACGGTACCAATTTCAAACACACTCTATGGGACTCAAAACGACATCAAAACGACATCAAAGTACTTGAATTTATTGTTGGGAAGAAAGCCAAACCAAAGAGGGTCAGGGTGGCACCAACTCAGATAAGTTTGAGGGTGGTTTTGCACTCGGTAGTGGTGCNTTTTTTTTTGTTTATTTTGGCCTTAATATTGTACTTTTCCTAGCTCTATCTGTAAAGCTGAATTCTTATATTTTATTGATAAAATCTTTTTCTCCTTAATGGATAAAAAAGATTGGAAAAATATGTACGCTCTGTTCCAATATGAGCTCAATTTTCATTAAATTTTATCATAACTAGGTACGCAAACTAACATTTTTCTAAAAAATTAATTTTTTTTCTTGATAAAACCTTCTCTTATATATATATATATATATATATAGTGTACAAAGTGACTTTTGTATTTGATCAACTAGAAGGAAACAACTCATGAGACTTGTATGCATCTCCTACTTCAAAAAATTTGCCAAAGGCAATATCGGTTCTAAATCTTTGATATTCTGAGCAAATATTTCCAAAACTTTTACTAAGATAAAGTACGTTGAGGCAATAACTGACTAATTTGGCAAAACTTTATTATATATAACTAAATAGGTTTAAGACAAATGAAGCTTTTGCCCTTCAATAAAATTCTATCATCTCCTTTAAATAATAAGGCGTAATTTTTAAATTTTACTTTATTTAGACTTTCATTCGTAATAAGATCTCTGGATCAACTAAAACGGAAAAAGTCATGAGACCGTTCGAATCTCCTAATTCAAAATATTGCCAAAGTCCAATACTGCACCTCATGCTTTAACATTTTGTGCAATACTACCACAAAAACCAATTACATTTAAGCAATAACAACGCAAATTAATTAAGAAAAAATTCTTATAACCAAATAATTTTGAAGATAAATGATGTTTTTGCCGTTCAACTAAAGGGAAACAAGAAGCGAGTTGTTACTCTCTCGAGCTTCTCCTACTTCAAAAAATTGGCAAAATGGCATATTGAATCTTATCCTTTGTGATCTCTAGAAAATATTTCCTAAACTTTCATTAATAACATTAAATCCATTGAGGTAGTAAGAATTAATTTGGCTTATTTTTGGGAACCCAAATCGTATGTCCCCCCTTTGTCGTGTCCCCTCCTTTCTCTTCTTGCCACGTGTAGCACTTAACTGCAGCTAACAATTGGTGTTAACGTCCAATGCTGAAAGACGGGGGGTTCAACTCCAATTAAAATAAACCCTAAAAAAATTATAATTTCTCATTTGAAAGCCGTGAACTTAGATGAATTCAATGGTTCTGAATGAAGAAATCAGGTGGATTCTTCTAATTTCTCTTTAGTGGAGAGCCTTTGTTTGTTTGCTTCATTCTGTTTTTTTTAGATGCCGATAGCTTCCTCCTTTTTCTTTGTTGGAGTCAACTTTCTTGGTGGAAGCTCCTGTTGAAGGGGAAGAAGAGCAAAGGTTCGTTCCACCAATTGGAGGGGGAAGAAGAGTAAATGTTCGTTTTGCGAGTTTTTCCAATGTCTTATCACAAATTCATCCACTTAATGGTGAGTTTCTTCTTCCAATAGTATGATGCCTCTTTATAGTGCAGTAGATCATTAAGACTTGCTCCACACCTTATAGCTGCCCCCACATCTAAACCGCATTCTGTTTAAATTTTACTGTTCACTCAGAATCCCCTTTAATGTACTAGGTGTCCATGAATTTAATCCTAAGCCTCACCTTGTTTTCATTGCTTTTCCTTGGTAATTTAGATATTGCATAAATAATGTAGTCCTATTTTTGGAAGCATCCTATTTCTTTGGTTATTTTGGGTAATCTTTAGGATCTATGTAGCATAAATTTACAGCTACTATGGCAACAGATAAGCCAAACAAAACCATGGTTCTCAAATCTTTTTGTTTATTTTTTGTTGTACATGAAACCCATAGACGATGTTTGGTGGATGTAATCTTTTTTTTTTTTTTTAATCAAGAAACAAGTTTGGTGACTATAATTGTTTTTCTACTACGTAAAAATTTTGGGGGCAAAAGTTTGCAAGCTTTGTGGAAGGGGTTGCAGACTTTCATGAGGCAAAGAGAATAACAAATCATCAATGATATAGAGTGTCATGAAGTGGGGTCCCAGTGCCCCGAATTACTTGACCTATAGGCTCTTAGGGACAGTGAATCTCACATAGTTACTATTGGCTAACCATTACTTGTAGGTAAATTAAAATAATTTACGTGCAACTAGTTTTTTAACCTACCCTGTAAAAAAGATATGCATACATTTGTTCCAGCGATGCAAATAATTAAGTAAACAATTTCAAAAACATTGAAATACTAGTTACTTCAATTTCAAGTAATAGTCTGTCTACACTTAACATCACTAACATGCACCTAAAAGTAATTTAATGGTTTTACACCACAATGTATTTTAATAGAGGCAACATCTTAGGACACAAGGTACTATATGCATACAAGACAAAATCTTTAACTAAGATCATTTACTTGAGCCCCACTTTTGAGCTATCAAGGTCCGAGTGCAAGCCTTTCCTGATCCTTGTGCGCCACTTAGCCTTTATAGTATAAAGGCATAACACGTAGTTAGTACAAAGCTTAAATCCCAAGCAAACTTAGAATCTAAAGGATTCCAAAGAATAAGCACCTACAAAAAGAGGGAACTTAGCCCATAAATATCCACTAGTTGTTGGGTCTAGTGTTAAAACCTGCAAAACAAACTTAAGGGAGTAAGTGCATGAATGTACTCAATAAGGGTCCTTTGGAGTTCCTGCAAAGAAGATAGTAAACAAGCATGCAATATGGTGTACAAACAAACAAGCAACCAACCAACAATCAACACAAAACCAACATAAAAGATATGCAATGCATGAATGTATGATTTGTAATACACACAATCCTTGGGACTTCTTACACTTTAGGTGTCTTATACTTGCCATGAGCTCAAACAGCAGAGTTAGTTGAGACACTGGTCCTCGTATCTCAAATCCTTTACCTCCTTTAAGTCTCACTTACGGGTTCTAGAGTAAATCATCACCTTCTCTCAAAACTTACAAGTTTTACCCTTAATTTATTGTACAGAATAGATATCTTATGTGATTTAACTTGTCAAGCTCTTAGAGCTTAGCCTAGAGCTCCTTAATGGTTCACCTACCAAACCAAATGGTTCTGTTTAGATCTTCTTAGGTTTCCTATTCAATTCTCATAGGTCCAAGACCTCTCACTTAGGTCAATGAAGCCTCCAAAACCCGCCTTAATCCTCTTAGTGTCCCCTTAGCAACTTGAGCACTTTTAGCCATTAGCCATTTTACTTAACTCTACCTTAACCACACCACTTAGCTACCACCTAAATAATTCATAATTTTCTGAGTCTTAGACCCAACTAAGGCTATGGAACATCTTAGAATAGCCTAAGGATGATAACCAAGATATTAGGTCATTCTTAGGAAGCCTCGAGATTGAAGGACTTGTGCCCTAGCATGCCTTCGGCAACACGTCGCCAATGGCATCAATGCTCGATCTTCCTGGAAAATTACCGGTGATGCATGGCTAATGCATTTTCCAGCATTGCGCGATTGGATGCGAACTTGCACAAAACTTGCCTGACCTTCTTAGCCCACAGCCAATTCACATAAGTCTTGTTCCTACTTCATTCTGATATGTAATACTACATTTCTATGCATTATTTGAGCTAAATTAACTTGAATCATTACCTTAATTCATCCATAAAGGAAGAATAAAGCAAAAGCACCCTTGAGCTCAACTTAACTTTCTTGAGTTCTAGACCTAAAACCAACATGATATGGTACTAAGAATCTCAAATCAAAACCACCTCTAGCTACCTAAACAACTTAGAACCATCTCAAACAAAACCAAGAAGCTTACCTTAGGTTTGAAGCTAAAAACAAGCAATAAAGAGTTAGATTAAAGCTAATACACCAAAAACAAGTTGGAGGCTTCTTGGATACACCTTTAGGGCTTCAAATTTGATGGAAACTTGAGAAAGTAGGGAGGTTTGAAGCAGGAAAACTTGTGGGGAAAGGTAGCTACGAAAATGGGAAAGAAACAAATGGGTAGAGGAAGTCAAACATACCCAAAATATCCTAACCACCCTACTAAGTCAAAGTTCTTGCTTTCTTTCTTCTTGGGCCTCAAGTTCCCTTTTGTTTCACCATGCTCACTAAACATTCACCCAAAACTATACCTCCTTGGTCCTTAAGAAAGTTCAAAAGTCTCTTACACTTAGTCTCTTGGACACTTAAGCCACTTAAAACATAAATGACTCACTTGAGCACCTAGTGCAATTTTGCACTTTTCTGCCAAATGATTATTCTAATAGCTAGGATAACTTATAATCTTGACTTAACTAGTCAAAAATTTCCCCTTTTTGGCTCTTAGGTGCCAAATCACACTTAGGAACTCATATTTACTTTAGTTTCCTTGTCTTTCTTGCTTAACAAGGTGCTAACTTGAAGTGCTTAACTGGAAACACTTAAATAAAATATGCTTACCCAGTCAAATCCAATCATTAACTAGGAGAGTCATCAAATAGAGATTTTATTAGAAGATTTTTTGGTAAGTTGGATTAGTTTCACTTCTGTTTTTCCTTCTCATTTCAGGCATGTTTCTTCTATTGATACTTTTGTCCTTAAAGCCCTAGATTGTTCTCCCTCATATTGCTACGTCTACTTTGTTATTTCCCAATTATTATAGAGTCCTGCTAAAAACTAAATATTGATAAAGGGCCAAGAGGCTTCACAAATTCATAGCCACAAAACCACATTCTGATCTTTATATGAATCTTGTTGCACTTAAAAGGCTGATGCCATGTGCTTTTTCACTTTAACAACTCCCAGCAAGATACAAGTGCTCATTTAGAATGGGCATTAGGTAATTGATCATGCTATTTCCTTCTTTAGGATGGAAGATCTGGGTGGTCATCCTATCTAGAAGCTACTACCATTTCAGTACATTCCTGATGCCCCTCTACTTTCAATGCCAACTTCATGTTCTTCAACATCAATGACAGGAAAGCCTGAGGAGGCCAGATTCTTCCTTAGAGAAGAATGATCTCGAGGAGACACTGGACTTGAAGTATGAAAATCCATTACAGAAAAATTCTGGCAAGATTTGGTAATAGGGGAGTCTTTCTCTACGAAGAGTATCTATAGTTGCTAGGTGAGACTTGTTATATCCTTGGTGGCCTCTCGATGAATTTGTTCCATGGTGGGAGAAAATAGTACTGATTAGAATGATTCAATAATCCTTGTATATCTTTAGTTAACATTAAGAATATATTTTAAAATTTTTTATAATAGCTGTGTTATTAAATGTTTAGTTTAGAAGATCATGCTTTATGGTAGTTTATGGCTCCTTCAAATTTAGTTCAATTGATCCAGTTTTTTTAGGTTTGTTACTCTTGGACAGTTCATGCTCTTTCTTTAAAGCATATTAATATATTATTTTCTTTCAAAAGAAAATTTTATTAATATGATAGAGGCTAAACAATTTGATCATCTCCTTCAAGTCTCTCCATGGTGAAACCAAAAAGCTACCATGTTATTTTTAATTTTTTCTCTTGCACTTGACATTTATCCGACTATAGATGTCAAAAAAAAAAAATACAATGTAATTGAAGATGATATTATGACCAAAATTCCACTATTGAGTTAATAGCATACAAACAAAAAGAAAAGAACAAAGACCAAAAGACAAATATGTTAGAAAATGTTTCTTTTAATTGAATAGAAGCCGATTTTAGCCTACATCTTTAAATAGGAAAAAAAATTCCGGGGAAGTGGCAAACCATCATTGCGTTTGAGAATCCAACATATAGGACACATAACTCTATCGCACCGTAGGAGATAAATTTGATGTTTTTTAGGGGTTTGTCAATGGGAGTTGAACTCTTTGTCTTTCATGTTGGATGTTAACACCAATTGTCAGCTGCAGTTAAGGGCTACACGTGCCAAGGAGAGAGAGAATGGGGCAGGAAGGTACATGACAAAGGGGGATAGACAATTTGGGTATATTTTGAGAGCTAATTTTGGAATCTAAATCCTCTGTCGCACAATTTCCTATCCCCTTCACGTTGCACTCTCATGGTTATGACACACGTCGATTCCATTTAATAGGAAAAGGCAACGTTAATGAAAATATTAAACATATCTAAACTAAAGACTCATAAAAAAAACAAAAAAGGTTGTTTCAATCATATTGGAAGATTTATTTTTTTCAATAGAAAAAAAAAAGAATTTTGATAAAACAAGACAAGAACAGTACATAGTTAACAAAAGAAAATCTGTTCAATTAAGAAAAAAAGCTGGCATGTAGAATTGTTCTTTGTTCTGCCTTATCTGGTCCCCAAGCGACAAAGATGTCATAGACAATCGCCATAAGATCGATTACACTCTTGGAGTTGGTGGATGACATCTGAAAAAGTTATAAAGCCCATAGTTTGCCAAGGGTTGTGGTAGGACTTAGTGGAGTCGGCTTTGGAGTAGCCACCTTGATCATACCCGTTGGAGAAAGACAAGATGTAAACAGAGGCTGAGTTGTGGTGGCACAGCGGTGCGATGGCGACGAAGAATGTAGGTTTTTCTTTTTTTCTTTTTCATGAGTTCTTTTACTAGTTAATGGTTTCATTAACTTCAATATCTCTAGTTAAATGGGATGGATGTGTGTCATAATCTTGAGAGTGCAACATGAAGGGGGTAGGAATTTGTGGGAAAGAAGATTTGGATTCCTAATTTTGGCGTGAGTTTGCTGGTGATAATAGAAGGAATTAGTGGTCTCCTCCATATCATTTTTTTGGCTTTCCCTTTGTATTTTGTACTTTTCTAAAATATTTGTATCATGTAAATTTTAGATTATGCTTATTCTTGCAAATAAAATTGTTAATTAAGCTCTCGTTTATGTTAGATCTTCCAAATCACAATTAGGTGCCAAATCACACTTAATAACTCATCTTTACTTAGCTTGTCTTTCTTGCTTAACAATGTGCTAACTTGAAGTGCTTAAGTGAAGACAGTTAAATAAAATATAATTAACCTGTCAAAGCCAGTCATTACAAAAAGATTTCGTTAGAAGAGCTTTTGGTGAGTTCGATTAGTTTCAATTTTTCTTTTTTTTTTTTTCCTGTTTCATGCATCTTTCTTCTATTGATCTTTTCGTCCTTAAAGCCCTTGATTGTTCTCTCTCATATTACTACTTCTACTTTGTTGTTTCTTAATTATTATAGAGTCCTGCCAAGAAAGACTGTTGACAAGAGGCCAAGAGGCTTCACAAATTCACAGCCACACAACCATATTCTGATCTTTATATGCATGTTGTTGGTCTTAAAAGCCTGATGCCATGCGTTTTCTTACTTTAACAGCTCTCAGCAGGATACAAGTGCTCATTTAGGATACGCATTAGGTAATTGATCGTGCTATTTCCCTTTTTAAGATGGAAGATCTGGGTGGTGTTCCTATCTAGAAGCTACTACCATTTCAGCACACTCCCTTTGCCTCTCTACTTTCAGTGCCAACTTCATGTTCTTAAACATCAATGACCGAAAAGCCTGAGCAAGCCAAAGTTTTTCTTAGAGAACAATGATTTCAAGGAGACACTGGACTTGAAGTATGAAAATCCATTATAGAAAAAGTTTGGCAAGATTTGGTCACAGGGGAGTCTTTCTCTGTGAAGAGTATCTACAGTTGCTCGGTGAGAGTTGTTAAATCCTTGGTGGCCACTTAGTGAATTTGTTTTGTGGTGGGAGAAAACAGTACCGATCAGAATGATTCAATGATCCTTGTACATCTTTAGTTAACATTAAGAATATACTTTTCAAATTTTTTATCATAGCTGTGTTATTAAATGTCTAGTTTAGAAGATTATGCTTTATGGTAGTTTATGGCTCTTTCAAATTTAGTGCAGTTGATCCAATTTTTTTAGGTTTATTAATCTTGGGATGTTCATGGCTCTTTCTTTAAAGCCTATTAATATATTATTTTCTTTCAGTAGAAAATTTTCTTAACATGATAGAGGCTAAATATTTTGATCATCTCCTTCAAGTCCTTCGGTGGTGAAACCACAAAACTCACATGTTATTTTTAATTTTTGCTCTTGCGCTTGACATTTATTAGACTATATACATAAAAAAAAAATATACAATGCAATTCAAGATGATATCGTGACCGAAATTCCATTATTGGGTTAATAGCATACAAACAAAAGAAAAGAACAAAAACCAAAAGACAAATATGTTAGAAAATGTTTCTTTCAATTGAAGAGAAGTCGATTCTAGCCTACCTCTTTAAATTAGGAAAAAAAATTTTGGGGAAGTGCAAACAATAATTGCGTTTGAGAATCCAACATATAGGACATAGAACTCTGTGGCACCGTGGGAGATGAATTTGATTTTTTTTAGCGGTTTGTTAATGGGAGGTGAACACTCCGTCTCTCACGTTGGATGTTAACACCAATTGTCAGCTGCAGTTAAGGGCTACATGTGGCAAAAAGAGAGAGGAGGGGACAGGAAGGGGCATAACAAAGGGGGATAGATAGTTTAGGTTTATTTTTAAAGCTAATTTTGGAATCTAAATACTCTGTCCCATAATTTCCTGTCCCCTTCATGCTGCATTCTCATGGTTATGGCACGTGCCCATTCCATTTAACAAGAAAAGACAAAGCTAATGAAATTGTGAAACATATCTAAACTAAAGACTCATAAAAAAAAACAAAAATGGTTGTTTCAATCATATAAAAAGATTTTTTTTAATAGTGAAAAAAAAATAATTTTGATAAAAACAAGACAAGAACAGTACACAATTAACAAAAGAAAATTTGTTCCATTAAAGAAAAAGAAAGCTAACATGAAGAATTCTTCTTTGTTCTGCCTTTTGTGGTCCCCAAGGGACGAAGACGTCATAAACAACGGCCATGAGATTGATTACACTCTTGGAGTTGGTGGATGACTTTTGAAAAAGTTATAGAGCCAATGATTTGTAGAGGGTTGTGGTAGGACATAGTGGAGTCGGCTTTGGTGTAGTTAGCTTGATGATAGCTATCAAAGAAAAATAGGATGTAAACAAAGAATGAGTTGGGGTGACACAGTGCAGCGATGACAACGAAGAATGTAGCTTTTTTTTCCTTTTAGATGAGCCCTTTTATTGTTTAATAGTTCCGTTAACATCAATGTCTCTAGTTAAATAGGATGGATGCGTGTCATAGTCTTAAGAGTGCAACATGAAGGGGATAGGAATTTGTGGGACTGAAGATTTGGATTCCTAATTTTGGCGTGAGTTTGCTGGTTACAGTAGGAGGAATTAGTAGTCCCATCCACATCCTTTTTTGGCTTTCTCTTTGTATTTTGTACTTTTTTCAAGTATTTGTATCATGTAAATTTCAGATTATGCTTATTCCTGCAAATAAAATTGTTAATTAAGGTCTCATTTGTGTTAGATCTTCCAAATCATACTTAGGTGCCAAATCATACTTAAGAACTCATCTTCACCTTACTTAGCTTGTCTTTCTTGCTTAACAAGGTGCTAACATGAAGTGCTTAAGTGAAGACACTTAAATAAAATATACTTAACTAGTCAAAGCCAGTCGTTAACTAGGAGAGTTGTGACATAGGGATTTCGTTAGATGAGCTTTTGGTGAGTTGGATTAGTTTTATTTATTTTTTCTTCTTTCATACATCTTTCTCCTATTGATCTTTTTGTCCTTAAAGCCCTTGATTGTTCTCTCTCATATTACTACTTCTACTTTGTTATTTCTCAATTATTATGGAGTCCTACCAACAAATGAATGTTGACAATAAGCCAAGAGGCTTCACAAATTCATAGCCACACAACCATATTTTGATATTTATATGAATGTTGCTGGTCTAAAAACCCTGATGCCATGTGCTTTCTTACTTTAATAGCTGCCAGCAGGATACAAGTGCTCATTTAGGATGGGCATTAGGTAATTGATCATGCTATTTCCATTTTTAAGATGGAAGATCTAGGCGGTGTTCCTATCTAAAAGCTACTACCATTTTAGCACACTCCCTCTTCCTCTATACTTTTAATGCCAACTTCATGTTCTTGAACATCAATGACTAGAAAGCCTGAGGAGGCCAAATTCTTCCTTTGAGAAGAATGATCTCAAGGAGACACTGGACTTGAAGTATGAAAATCCACTATAGAAAAAGTTTGGCAAGATTTGGTCACAGTCGAGTCTTTCTCTGTGAAGAGTATCTATAGTTGCTAGGTAAGACTTGTTACTCCTTGGTGGCCTCTCAGCGAATTTGTTCCCTGGTGGGAGAAACAGTACCGATCAGAATGATTCAATGATCCTTGTATATCTTTAGTTAAAATTAAGAATATATTTTCAAATTTTTTATCATAGTTGTGTTATTAAATGTCTAGTTTAGATGATCATGCTTTACGGTAGTTTATGGCTCTTTCAAATTTAGTCTAGTTGATCTAGTTTTTTAGGTTTGTTAATCTTGGGCAGTTCGTGGCTCTTTCTTTAAAGCCTATTAATATATTATTTTCTTTCAAAAGAAAATTTTCTTAACATAATAGAGGCTAAATATTTTGATCATCTCCTCTAAGTCCCTCGAAGGTGAAACGACAAAACTCACATGTTATTTTTAATTTTTACTCTCGTGCCTAACATTTATTAGACTACAAACGTCAAACAAAAATTGTTAATTCCATTTAACAAGAAAAGGCAAAGCAAATTAAATTGTTAAACATATCTAAACTCAAGACTCGTAAAAAAAAAAAACAAAAACGGTTGTTTCAATCGTATAAAAAGATTTTTTGTTAATAGAAAAAAAAAAGAACTTTGATAAAAACAAGACAAGAACAGTACACAATTAACAAAAGAAAAATTGTTCCATTAAAAAAACAAGAAAACTAACATGTAGAATGCTTCTTTTTTCTGCCTTCTCTGGTCCCCAAGGGATGAAGACATCATAAACAATGGCCACGAGATTGATTACGCTCTTGGAGTTAATGGATAACTTCCGAAAAATTTATAGAGGCCATAGTTTGTAGAGGGTTGTGGTACGACATGGTGGAGTCAGCTTTCGTGTAGTTAGCTTGATCATAGCTGTTGGAGAAAGATAGGATGTAAACCGAGAATAAGTTAGGGCAGCATAGTGGTGCGATGACGATGAAGAATGTATCCTTTTTTTTTTCTTATTGATGAGCCTTTTCATTGTTTAATAGTTCCATTAAATTTAATGTCTCTAGTTAAATGGGATGGATGCATGTCATAATCTTGAGAGTGCAACATGAAGGGGGTAGGAATTTGTGGGACAGAATATTTAGATTCCTAATTTTGGCGTGAGTTTTCTAGTGATAATAGGACGAATTAGTGGTCTCCCCTACATCCTTTTTTGGCTTTCTCTTCGTATTTTGTACTTTTCTCAAATATTTGTATCATGTAAATTTTAGATTATGCTTATTCATGCAAATAAAATTGTTAATTAAGCTCCCGTTTGCGTTAGATCTTCCAAATCACACTTAAGTGCCAAATCACACTTAAGAACTCATTTTACTTTACTTAGCTTGTCTTTCTTGCTTAACAAGGTGCTAAATTAAAATGCTTAAGTGAAAACACTTAAAAAAAATACACTTAACCGGTCAAAGCCAGTTGTTAACTAGGAGGGTCATCACATAGAGATTTCATTTGAAGAGCTTTTGGTGAGTTAGATTAGTTTCACTTTTTCCTTTTCTTTTCTTATTTCAGGCACCTTCCTTCTATTGATCTTTTTGTCCATAAAGCCCTTGATTGTTCTCTCTCATATTACTACTTCTACTTTGTTATTTCCTAATCATTATAGAGTTTTTCCGAAAAATAAATGTTGACAAAGAGCCAAGAGGCTTCACGAATTCATAGCCACACAACCACATTCTGATCTTTTTATGAATCTTGCTATTCTTAAAAAGCCTACTACCATGCACTTTTTCACTTTAATAGATGCCAGCAGGATACAAGTGCTCATTTAGGATGGGCATTAGGTAATTGATCACGCTATTTCCCTTTTTAAGATGGAAGATCTGGGTGGTGTTCCTATCTAAAATCTACTACCATTTTCGCATACTCCCTCTGCCTCTCTGCTTTTAATACCAACTTCATGTTCTTGAACATCAATGACTGGAAAGCTTGAGGAGGCCAAATTCTTCCTTAGAGAAGAATGATCTGAGGGAGACACTGGACTTGAAGTATGAAAATCCATTATAGAAAAAGTTTGGCAAGATTTGGTCACAGGGGAGTCTTTCTTTGTGAAGAGTATCTATAGTTGCTAGGTAAGACTTGTTACTCCTTGGTGGCCTCTCAACGAATTTGTTCCGTGGGGGGAGAAACAGTACCGATCAGAATGATTCAATGATCCTTGTATATCTTTAGTTAACATTAAGAATATATTTTCAAATTTTTTATCATAGCTGTGTTATTGAATGTCTAGTTTAGATGATCATGCTTTATGGTAGTTTATGGCTTTTTCAAATTTAGTCCAGTTGATCTAGTTTTTTTAGGTTTATTAATCTTGGGTAGTTCGTGGCTCTTTCTTTAAAGCCTATTAATATATTATTTTCTTTCAAAAGAAAATTTTCTTAACATAATAGTGGCTAAATATTTTGATCATCTCCTCCAAGTGCCTTAGTGGTGAAACCACAAAACTCACATGTTATTTTTAATTTTTGCTCTTGTGCTTAACGTTTATTAGACTACAGACATCAAACAAAAAATATACAATGTAATTGAAGATGATATCATGACGGGAATTCCATTATTGAGTTAATAGTATACAAACGAAAGAAAAGAACAAAGACCAAAAGACAAATATGTCAGAAAATGTTTCTTTTAATTGAATAGAAGCTGATTCTAGCCTACATCTTTAAATATGAAAAACAATTTTGGGGAAGTGCAAACGATGATTGCGTTTAAGAATCCATCATATAGGACACACAACTCTATGGCATGGTGGGAGATAAATTTTTTTTTTTAGCCATTTGTTAATGGGAGTTGAACACTCCATTTCTCACGTTGGATGATAACACCAATTGTCAGCTGTAGTTAACAGCTACACGTGACAAAAAGAGAGAGGAGGGATTAGGAAGGGATACAATAATGGCAGATAGATGATTTGGGTCTATTTTTAAAGCTAATTTTGGAATATAAATACTTTGTCCCATAATTTCCTGTCCCCTTCATGTCACACTCTCATGGTTATGGCATGTGTTCATTCCATTTAACAAGAAAAGGCAAAGTGAATGAAATTGTTAAACATATCTAAACTCAAGACTCGTAAGAAAAGACAAAAATGGTTGTTTCAATCGTATAAAAAGATTTTTTTTTAATAGAAAAAAAATAATTTTGATAAAAAAAAGACTAGAACAGTACACAATTAACAAAAGAAAATTTGTTCCATTAGAAAAAAAAATAAAAATGACATGTAGAATTCTTCTTTTTTCTACCCTCTCTGGTCCCCAAGGGACGAAGACATCATAAACAATGGCCACGAGAGTGATTACACTCTTGGAGTTAGTGGATGACTTCCAAAAAATTTATAGAGCCAATAGTTTGTAGAGGGTTGTGGTAGGACATGGTGGAGTCGTCTTGTGTGTAGTTAGCTTGATCATAGCTGTTGGAGAAAAATAGGGTGTAAACAGAGAATAAGTTGGGGCGGCACAGTGGTGCGATGACGATGAAGAATGTATCTTTTTTTTTTTTTTTATTGATGGGCCATTTTATTGTTTAATAGTTCCGTTAACTTTAATGTCTTTAGTTAAATGGGATGGATGCATGTCATAATCTTAAGAGTGCGACATGAAGGGGGTTGGGATTTGTGGGACAGAAGATTTAGATTCCTAATTTTGGTGTGAGTTTTCTAGTGATAATAGGAGGAATTAGTGGTCTCCCCTACATCCTTTTTTGGCTTTCTCTTTGTATTTTGTACTTTTCTCAAATATTTGTATCATGTAAGTTTTAGATTATGCTTATTCTTGGGAATAAAATTGTTAATTAAGCTCCCGTTTGTGTTAGATCTTCCAAATCACACTTAAGTGCCAAATCACACTTAAGAACTGATCTTTACTTTACTTAGCTTGTCTTTCATGCTTAATAAGGTGCTAACATAAAATGCTTAAGTGAAAACACTTAAAAAAAATAAACTTAACCGGTCAAAGCTAGTCGTTAACTAGGAGAGTCGTCACATAGAGTTTTCATTTGAAGAGCTTTTGGTGAGTTAGATTAGTTTCACTTTTTCCTTTTTTTTTTCTTGTTTCAAGCACCTTCCTTCTATTGATCTTTTCGTCCATAAAACCCTTGATTGTTCTCTCTCATATTACTACTTCTACTTTGTAATTTCCTAATTATTATAGAGTTTTGCCGAAAAATAAATGTTGACAAAGAGCCAAGAGGCTTCACGAATTCATAGCCACACAACCACATTGTGATCTTTTTATGAATCTTACTGTTCTTAAAAAGCCTGCTACCATGCACTTTCTTACTTTAACAGATGCCAGCAGGATACAAGTGCTCATTTAGGATGGGCATTAGGTAATTGATCACGCTATTTCCCTTTTTAAGATGGAAGATCTGGGTGGTGTTCCTAGCTAAAAGCTACTACCATTTTCGCACACTCCCCCTGCCTCTCTGCTTTTAATGCCAACTTCATGTTCTTGAACATCAATGACTGGAAAGCCTGAGGAGGCCAAATTCTTCCTTAGAGAAGAATGATCTCAGGGAGACACTAGACTTGAAGTATGAAAATCCATTATAGAAAAATTTTGGCAAGATTTGGTCACAGGGGAGTCTTTCTCTGTGAAGAGTATCAATAGTTGCTAGGTAAGAGTTGTTACTCCTTGGTGGCCTCTCAGCGAATTTGCTCCCTGGTGGGAGAAACAGTACCGATCAGAATGATTCAATGATCCTTGGATATCTTTAGTTAAAATTAAGAATATATTTTCAAAATTTTTATCATAGCTGTGTTATTAAATGTCTAGTTTAGATGATCATGCTTTACGGTAGTTTATGGCTCTTCCAAATTTAGTCCAGTTGATCTAGTTTTTTTAGGTTTGTTAATCTTGGGCAGTTCGTGGCTCTTTCTTTAAAGCCTATTAATATATTATTTTCTTTCAAAAGAAAATTTTCTTAACATAATAGAGGCTAAATATTTTGATCATCTCCTCCAAGTCCCTCGGTGGTGAAACCACAAAACTCACATGTTATTTTTAATTTTTGCTCTTGCGCTTAACATTTATTAGACTACAGACGTCAAACAAAAAATATACAATGTAATTGAAGATGATATCATGACCGAAATACCATTATTGAGTTAATAGTATACAAACAAAAGAAAAGAACAAAGACCAAAAGACAAATATGTCAGAAAATGTTTCTTTTAATTGAATAGAAGCTGATTCTAGCCTGCATCTTTAAATAGGAAAAACAATTTTAGGGAAGTGCAAACGACGATTGCGTTTAAGAATCCATCATATAGGACACACAACTCTATGGCATGGTGGGAGATAAATTTTTTTTTTTTAGCCACTTGTTAATGGGAGTTGAACACTCCATTTCTCACGTTGGCTGATGACACCAATTGTCAGCTGTAGTTAAGGGCTACACATGACAAAAAGAGAGAGGAGAGAGCAGGAAGGGATACAACAATGGTGGATAGATGATTTGGGTCTATTTTTAAAGCTAATTTTGGAATCTAAATACTGTGTCCCACAATTTCCTGTCCTCTTCATGTCACACTCTCATGGTTAGGGCACATGTTCATTCCATTTAACAAAAAAAGGCAAAGCGAATGAAATTGTTAAACATATCTAAACTCAAGACTCATAAAAAAAAACAAAAATGGTTGTTTTAATCGTATAAAAAGATTTTTTTTAATAGAAAAAAAAAAGAATTTTGATAAAAACAAGACAAGAACAGTACACAATTAACAAAAGAAAATTTGTTCCCTTAAAAAAAAAGAAAACTAACATGTAGAATTCTTCTTTTTTCTGCCTTCTCTGGTCCCCAAGGGACGAAGACATCATAAACAATGGCCACGAGATTGATTACACTCTTGGAGTTAGTGGATGACTTCCAAAAAATTTATAAAGCCAATAGCTTGTAGAGGGTTGTGGTACGACATGGTGGAGTCAGCTTTCATGTAGTCAGCTTGATCATAGATGTTGGAGAAAGATAGGATGTAAACAAAGAATAAGTTGGGGCGGCACAGTGGTGCGATGACGATGAAGAATGTATCTTTTTTTTTCTTATTGATGAACCCTTCTATTGTTTAATAGTTCCGTTAACTTTAATGTCTCTAGTTGAATGGGATGGATGCGTGTCATAATCTTGAGAATGCGACATGAAGGGGTAGGAATTTGTGGGACAGAAGATTTAGATTCCTAATTTTGGTGTGAGTTTTCTAGTGATAATAGGAGGAATTAGTGGTCTCCCCTACATCCTTTTTTGGCTTTCTCTTTGTATTTTGTACTTTTCTCAAATATTTGTATCATGTAAATTTTAGATTATGCTTATTCTTGGGAATAAAATTGTTAATTAAGCTCCCGTTTGTGTTAGATCTTCCAAATCACACTTAAGTGCCAAATCACACTTAAGAACTCATCTTTACTTTACTTAGCTTGTCTTTCTTGCTTAACAAGGTGCTAACTTAAAATGCTGAAGTGAAAACACTTAAAAAAATATACTTAACCGGTCAAAGCTAGTTGTTAACTAGGAGAGTCGTCACGTAGAGATTTCATTTGAAGAGATTTCGGTGAGTTAGATTAGTTTCACTTTTTCCTTTTTTTTTCTTGCTTCAGGCACCTTTCTTCTAGTGATCTTTTCGTCCATAAAGCCCTTGATTGTTCGCTCTCATATTACTACTTCTACTTTGTTATTTCCTAATTATTATAGAGTTTTGCCGAAAACTGAATGTTGACAAAGGGCCAAGAGGCTTCACGAATTCATAGCCACACAACCAAATTCTGATCTTTATATGAATCTTGTTGTTCTTAAAAAGCCTGCTACCGTGCACTTTCTCACTTTAACAGCTCCCAACAGGATACAAGTGCACATTTAGGATGGGCATTAGGTAATTGGTCATGCTATTTCCTTTTTTAGGATAAAAGATCTTGACAGTCTTTTTATCTAGAAGCTAATACCATTTCAGCACACTCCTTATGCCTCTCTGCTTTTAATGCCAACTTTATGTTCTTCAACATCAATGACAGGAAAGCTTGAGTAGGCCAAATTCTTCCTTACAAAAGAATGATTTGAGGAAGACACTGGGCTTGAAGTATGAAAATCCATTATAGAAAAAGTTTGGCATGATTTGGTCATAGGTGTGTCTTTCTCTATAAAGAGTGTCTACAGTTGCTAGCTGAGACTTGTTAAATCCTTGGTGGCCTCTCAATTAATTTGTTCTATGGTGGGAGAAAATAGTACCAATCAGAATGATTCAATGATCATTGTATATCCTTAGTTGACATTAAGAATATATTTTTCAAAATTTTTATCATAGTTATGTTATTAAATGTCTAGTTAAGATGATCATGCTTTTTGGTAGTTTATGGCTCTTTCAAATTTAGTTTAGTTGATCCAATTTTTTTAGGTTTATTAGTCTTGGGTAGTTCATGGCTCTTTCTTTAAAGCCTATTAATATATTATTTTCTTTCAACAGAAAAATTTCTTAACATGATAGAGGCTAAATAGTTTGATCATCTCCTCTAAGTCTCTCCGTGGTGAAACCACAAAACTCATATGTTATTTTTTATTTTTGCGCTTGCACTTGACATTTATCAAACTACAGACGTCAAACAAAAAATAAACAATGTAATTGAAGATGATATCATGACCGAAATTCCACTATTGAGTTAGTAACATACAAACAAAAGAAAAGAACAAAGACCAAACGATAAATATGTCAGAAAATGTTTATTTCAATTAAATAAAATCCGATTCTAGCCTACTTCTTTAAATAGGAAAAACAATTCTGGGTAAGTGGCAAATGATGATTGCGTTTGAGAATCCAGCATATAGGACACAGAAATTTATGGCACCACAAGAGATAAATTTGATTTTTTTAGGGTTTGTTAATGGGAGTTAAACTCTCCCTATTTCACATTGGACGTTAACACCAATTGTTAACTACAATTAAGGGCTACACGTGGCAAGAAGAGAAAGCAGGGGAGAGGAAGAGACACGACAAAAGGGGATAGACGATTTGGGTCTATTTTTAAAGCTAATTTTGGAATCTAAATCCTCTATCCCACAATTTCCTGTCCCCTTCATGTCGTACTCTCATGGTTATGGCACATGCCCATTCCATTTAACAAGAAAAGACAAAGCTAATGAAACTGTTAAACATATCTAAACTAAAGACTCGTAAAAAAAAGTGGTTGTTTCAATCGTATAAGAAGATGTTTTTTTTAATAGCAAAAAAAAAAAAAAGAATTTTGATAGAAACAAGAAAAGAACAGTACACAATTAACAAAAGAAAATTTGTTCCATGAAAAAAAAAAAAGTTGACATGTAGAATTCTTCTTTGTTCTGTCTTTTCCACTCCCCAAAGGACGAAGACGTCATAGACAATGGCCATGAGATTGATTACACTCTTGGAGTTGGTGGATGATTTCCAGAAAAGTTATAGAGCCCATAGTTTGCAGAGGGTTGTGGTAGGACATGGTGGAGTCAGCTTTGGTGTAGTCACCTTGATCATAGCTATCGAAGAAAGATAGGATGTAAACAGAGGATAAGTTGGGGCAGCACAGTGGTGCACTGATGATGAAGAATGTAGGTTTTTTTTTTTTCTTTTTGATGAGTCCTTTTATTGTCTAATAGTTCCGTTAACTTCAATGCCTCTAGTTAAATGGGATTGATGTGTGTCATAATCTTGAGAGTGTGACTTGAAGGGGATAGGAATTTGTAGGATAGAAGATTTGGATTCCTAATTTTGGCATGAGTTTGCTGGTGATAATAGGAGGAATTAGTGGTCTCCTCTACATTCTTTTTTGGCTTTCTCTTTGTATTTGTACTTTTCTCAAATATTTGTATCATGTAAATTTTATATTATGCTTATTCTTGCAAATAAAATTGTTAATTAAGCTCCCTTTTGTGTTAGATCTTCCAAATCACACTTAGGTGCCAAATCACACTTAAGAACTCATCTTTACTTTACTTAGCTTGTCTTTCTTGCTTAACAATGTGCTAACTTGAAATGCTTAAGTGAAAATAGTTAAATAAAATATACTTAACTAGTCAAAGCCAGTCATTAACTAGGAGAGTCGTCACATAGAGATTTCATTAGAAGAGCTTTTGGTGAGTTGGATTAGTTTCACTTTTGCTTTTTTTTTTCTCATTTCATGCATCTTTATTCTACTGATCTTTTTGTCCATAAAGCCCTTTATTGTTCTCTTTCATATTACTACTTCTACTTTGTTATTTCTCAATTATTATAGAGTTCTGCCAAAAAATGAATGTTGACAAGGGGTGGGAGGCTTCATGAATTCACAGCCACACAACCACATTCTGATCTTTATATGAATCTTGCTGCTTTTAAAAAGCCTGATGCTAAGCACTTTCTCATTTTAATAGCTCCCAACAGGATACAAGTGCTCGTTTAGTATGGGCATTAGGTAATTGATCATGTTATTTCCCTTTTTAGGATACAAGATCTCGGTGGTCTTCCTATCCAGAAGCTAATACGATTTCAGCATACTCCCTATGCCTCTCTGCTTTCAATGCCAACTTCATGTTCTTCAGCATCTATGACAGGAAAGCCTAAGGATGCCAAATTCTTCCTTACAGAAGAAAGATCTGACGAAGACACTGGACTTGAAGTATGAAAATCCATTACAGAAAAAGTTTGGCGAGATTTGGTCATAGGGGAGTCTTTCTCTATGAAGAGTATCTATAATTGCTAGGTGAGACTTGTTAAATCCTTGGTAGCCTCTCAGTGAATTTGTTCTATGGTGGGAGAAAACAGTACCAATTAGAATGATTCAATGACCCTTGTATATCTTTAGTTAACATTAAGAATATATTTTTCAGATTTTTTGTCATAGTTATGTTATTAAATGTTTAGTTTAGAAGATCATGCCTTATGGTAGTTTAAGGCTCTTTCAAATTTAGTTCAGTTGATCCAATTTTTTTAGGTTTATTACTCTTGGGTAGTTTATAGTTGTTTCTTCAAAGCCTGTTAATATATTATTTTCTTTCAAAAGAAGAATTTCTTAACATGATAGAGGCTAAATATTTTGATTATCTCCTCCAAGGCGCTTGGTGGTGAAACCACAAAACTCAAATGTTATTTTTAATTTTTGCTCTTGCGCTTGAAATTTATCAAACTACAGATGTCAAACAAAAAATATGCAATGTAATTGAAGATGATATCATGACTAAAATTCCACTATTGAGTTAATAGCATACAAACAAAAGAAAAGAACAAAAAGGAAAAGACAAATATGTCAGAAAAAGTTTCTTACAATTAAATGGAAGCTAATTCTAGCCTACATCTTTAAATGGGAAAAAATTCTGGGGAATTGCATTTGAGAATCCAACATCTAGGACACACAAATCTGCGGCACCGTGGGAGATAAATTTGATTTTTTTTAGGGGTTTGTTAATGGGAGTTGAACTCTCCGCTTCTCACGTTGGACGTTCACACCAATTGTTACCTGCAGTTAAGGGCTACAAGTCGTAAAAAGAGAGAGGTGGGGACAGGATGGGACATGACAAGGGGGGGATAGATTTTTTGGGTCTATTTTTTTAGCTAATTTTGGAATCTAAATCCTCTATCGTCCCACAATTTCCTGTCCCCTTCGGGTCGCACTCTCATGGTTATGACACGTGTCCATTCCATTTAACAAGAAAAGGCAAAGCTAATGACATTGTTAAACATATCTAAACTAGAGACTCGTAAAAAAAAAAAACAAAAATGGTTGTTTCAATTGTATAAGAAGATATTTTTTTGAACAGCCAAAAAATAGAATTTTGATAAAAACATGACAAGAACAGTACACAATTAACAAAAGAAAATTTGTTCCCTTAGAAAAAAAAANATAGGAGTAATTAGTGCTCTCCTCCACATCCTTTTTTGGCTTTCTCTTTGTATTTCGTACTTTTGTCAAATATTTGTATCATGTAAATTTTAGATTATGCTTATTCTTGCAAATAAAATTGTTAATTAAGCTCCCGTTTGTGTTAGATGTTCCAATTTTCTACAAATTAAGTAGAAAGTAAAACAAAAAAGGTGAAAACATGAATAAACACACATTTTACTTTATTTTTAGAGTTTAATTTGAAATAGAACATTTTATAAACTAATTAATTTGGCAAAAACTTAGCATAAATAAATAGTTTTTAAATGGTTTTAAGTGAAATAACTTCTTATTGGGATTTAATAATAAATGTCTTTGGTTTGCTGATTAAAAAAATGGTTTTCAAAGACAATGAAAGTGGTATTGTATGGGGAAGTGATGGAGTCAGGAATTGAACTCTTGATCTCCTACTTTCTATAGTGCCTCTTTACCACTTTAACCTTTACCATTTTACTAGAGTGGTTGGGACTACTCATGAGACTTGCGCGCACCACCTACTTTAAACAATTGGCAAAATGCAATAAGAAAATTAATTTAGCCCTTCTATATAATCCTATCCTTTCTGCTGCTGGAGAGCTAATTTTGACATTTTATTACTTGACTTAGAGTTTTATTCGTAAAGGTACTTGATCAACTAAAGGGAAACAAGTCATGAGATTTTGTGTTCATCGCCTACTTCAAAAGAATTGGCACAATTCAGCATTGGATCTCGAGCTTTAAAATTTTGAGCAAATTAAACATTTACTAAACTTTCTTTAGTAACATATATAAAACCGATTTAAACCAATAACAAATTAATTTGCCGAAGCTTGTTACCAGAACAAGACTCAAGTGATAACAAACCCGTATTTTATTTCTTGAAGAAGAAAGATAGTGACAAGAAAGGCACACGACATTGAAAAAGCAGACTAAAGAACACAGAACAGCCGGAACTCAAGCAACAACAGACCTAACAGCAAACCAGAAGGAACACCAAACCAAATCGTTTGATACGAAAGGACAGCAATTAGGATCGAGCAATTTGACGAGCCAAGGCCTCCCCGTCCGGCATGGGTGCGACATAGATCCGAACTTCATGAGCATTGGAGACGCGCTCCCCACCGGAGTTAAAGATGGCATCAATCACCGCCCCACCGAGTATGGACAAGACCATCCCTATGACCACACCGGAAACGAATCCGACCACCGTAATCAACGTCTCTGCTCCGGCTATAAGAGCGAAGTCTGTGTCCAGCAAGGCCGACTCGACGAAGTGCCCCAGCGTGGAGCCAGTTATGCTGGCCGCAATGTCCTTCATATCTTTTGTTGCCCGCTCGATCACTNGGTCCGAATACGCATGAGCTGCCTGATTTTATAGACCCAAATGACACAATAACACCCTCTAACTGTGAAGACTCAGGTCGTTTGCTCATTTGACTAAGTAACTTGGTCATATGCTGTCACATGATATAAATTGTTAATTTCGAACCGGTAACATCACCGAATTATGGTGCATTTAGAACTTTAGGGTCATATTCACCCAAGCACAATTAAAATTGTTACGCTTCTGTTTGTGTCAGTTCTTCCAATTTTCAAGATGTTAAGTACTAACTATATCCAAGTTCCTTGCACCATTTAAATTTTTCTTACTTCAATTTGAATTAATTTATTTATATTAATATTTTCTATTTTTTTTAAATGTATTTAAAAATTTTAAATTTTATAGTTTCTAAATAAAATTTTTTGAAAATTTTTAATAGATATGAATGCAAATATATTTTAGTCATACCTAAGTAAAAAAAAAAGAAAGTACAAAGTAAAACAATCCCAATGAAAATATGAATAAACAGACATCTTACATTATTTTTAGAATCTTGGATAATTTATTAACGATCAAGATTAAATCATTGAAGCTAAAAACTAAAAATTACCATTAGATAGTTTTTTCTAAGCTCTAGCATCAATCCCTGATACTAAACACCTTAACATAACCAAATAGTTTTTTCATGGTTTTAAGCGGAAAAGCTAATGGCCCTCAACGTAAACCTTTTTTTTTTTTTTTTGCCTAGAGGGCTATTCAAAACAAGATTGCAACTTGAGGCAATTTTCATACTAGGGGATTGTAGCCTTCAGTGATGTGCCTAATGTGTAACTTAGAGTAGGAAACTGGTGGCCATTTGTTACTTTGGTGCCATACAGCTGCCCAAGTATGATCTTTAATGTATATGACACAATTGTTCAAAACCCTTCCATGCTCTTTGTTGCAAAAAGGCTTGGGACGCAATACAGTTAAGGCATCTTTGGGGACTCTCTGGAATGCTAGGAACAAACTTGTATTTGATGTCAAGTAGCTCAATAAATTGGACATATTTTCATCCATTCAGAGATCTCTGCACAAAGGCCTTTAACCTCAGAAGTTTTAGTTTACCCGATATCTCCATCTCAAAATAGATCTTGAAAAATATGATGAAATAGGTAAAGAAACATCATGATTTCTCTCACCATAATTTATTGTCATGCTTGCATAAATTTTGAGTTAAAAGAGGGTTGGTTTTATATTTCACAGCATTGCATCATCAAATTCTTATATATGCACTTTTTTGACAGACCGACCCATGTTTTCTATATCAACATAATGTAACTAGAGGTGGGAGCCAATGGTGACCCAACCCGGGATCGTGCGGGCAGAGGTCTGGGTCCATGAGGATCGAGAATGGATCTGGCACAAGCAGTGTTGTTTCGGGCCTGTCCTAGTCAAGTTGTGGGTTTTTTGCGATTTTTTAAGAGTAAAACAAATTAATTAACTTTGCATTTAATATTTATTTTTTAGGAAAAAACACCACATCCGGTGTAATTTTTATTAAGTAAAAAAGTCAAATGGCACTTACAAATAATCAGAATATGCCTTATATTTTCAAATGGTGAAACATTCCAATGATTGTGGAAAATAAAAACCTATGATATGTGCTGAACAACATAGTCAGATCAAATACAAACTATATGCAAGAAGGGAAAAAAATTTAAGGCTCTTAAACAAATATTACCTCATCATCGAAAATTTTTGGCTCTTACTTTCAAAGTGTTACGAGGCCCCAATCTCAGTTGCACATGCATACTTCTACTGCCTCGGGCATTAATCATGATCGTTTCTTTGATATCACCCATTTTCTTATACTAAATGCTACCTCGGATGCTACTATGGAGACTGGAATGATGAGAATCTCTTGTGTGATTATTGAAAAGATTGAAAACCTTGATCTCTTTTGTTTCCACCACTCCAATATGTTGACATCGCTTGGCTTGAACAATGTGTTGAGATAGTTATCGAACTCAGCTAATCATGATGTCGTCGGTTGAGGACGCTTCAACATTTGGAGGGCCAGGTTGAATCTTGATGAGATTGATCTCCTAGGAAGCTCGGTCCGGGGAGCTTTAAATCTTACCTTATATGAATACCACTCAGAATATAATTTGTACAAAGAATGCAAGTACTCGGCAGCAGTAGTAGATATAGCCAAAACATTTGTATGAGACATTTTTAAATAACTGTGATAAATGCCTTTAAGCAATGTGGTCATGCCAGTCAATGTAACATATGGGTTGAGCAAATAAGCAATTAAAAAGATAGAGGGAATGTGTTTGAAAAACAATAACCACTTACCCCTCATGGCTTCGACAATCGGTTTAAAAAACTCATCATTTTTAAACTGATGTAAAGCTTAGGTAATGTTCACTAAATGAAACAAAACTTGATGAATATTTGGGTAATAAATACTAGAGAAAAATTCATTTGCCTCCTAAAAAACTTAAGCAATTCATCAGTTTTAGAACATTTTTCCTAGACTTTAGTTGTAAAAAATTCATAACCTATGTTCAAGTTCATGAAAGTGTCAACAAATTTGTATACAAATATACATCTTGCAACGTCAAATAAGTTAAGTTTCAACAAGTTACAACTTCAAAGAAGCCTCCACAGACATGAAAAGGCCACATAGGATGAGATAACACTATGCTAACATCAAACCATGGACAGGCATAAATGTACAGAAAATAGTTCCCTACCTTTATTTCTACAATAAAAGAATCGTGTATCTTTTAACTAGATGCTACATGTGGTAAGCCTTTGAAACTAAGTCTTTTCAGGTTGCCTAAGCCCTATGCTCTAGCTCAACCTTAGCCTAGAAACACTATTGGTAGCCCCTCGTTAACCTCAACATCCAACTTCTTCCTACCCTAGCATCATACTCGGATATATGCAAAAGTTGTATGGTCCCCACCAATATGTGCAACTACCTGGAAATTGTTGAGTGCATAGTGGACATGCCCAATTGGTAGCAATATCCATTTAGCATGCCATTCATATGTCTCATTTTATCTTTAATATGTATCATGTAACTTAGCCAAGGCTGCTATTGTGCCAGTAACCTTACACAACTTCTCCTTGTGTGTTGCACATGCCACTACCACATCTGATCTATACATTGTCCCACTTTACCTTGCCCCTGTCTCTTTCTCATAGCCCACAAATGCAACTCACATAAAGTAGTAGCACATCAACATAAGACTGCAAAAAGTTCACTAGTCATGAGCCCAAGAAATCAATGAGCATCACCCTAGCCTTGGCTAACCTTGGATGCTATGTATATGCTAACACATGCATTTGTTGCCCAACAACACCATATGCCACCTAGACATATGTCTCAGCCCTACTTGTGTGCCTCTCAAGTCCAATGTGAACACCTTGCTTGCTCAACATATCGATTGTCACACAAATCCTCCTAAGGTCCTAACATATGCAAGGTTGCTCTCACACCTTCTTTGCTCATACCAAAGCAACTTGTTGTTCTAGAAAACCACCCATAGCAAATAAGTTCAATGTCCTCGTTGAACGTCCCGAAAGCGTCATTCATTTTTCTGAACCCTTAGCATCTATGCACAACCTAAAGTATCTATTACCACCAGTGGACCAAGAAGGCTTTAAAGTTGTTTAAGAACTTCTCCACTAAGCACTTAAACCTTGAGCTTCTAATCAGATCCACAAAGTGTTCTAAACTCTTAAAAAATTCTTTACAATAATGGCCACTTGCATAATGTTGCCCTTCTATGTTGGAAACTCCCTACAGTAGGCCTTCGTCCCACAAGACATGTCATAAGTTAGCAACTTGTGTGACGACTCTCTTAGACAATGACGGTTTAGACCGGGTAAGTATCATTATTTAAGTGCTTTTACTTCAACACCTCAAGTTAGCATTTTATTAAAAAAGAAATACAAGCTAAATTTATGTAAAGATGAGTTCCTAATTGTGGTTTGGCACCTAAAAGTCAAAAGGGCAAAATAGTAATTTTGATCCAAGTGAGTGGGATGACTATAATTTTGATGAAATTAGGGTCACGTAAGGAATTTTGACTAGTTAAGTCAAGACCATAAGTTATTCTAGTTAATAGAACTATCTTTTAAGGAAAAATGCAAAAAATTGGATTAAGTTCTCAAATGAGCCACTTATTTCTTAAATGGTTTAAGTGTCCAAGAGGCTAAGTGTAAAAGGCTTTTGGGCATCTTAAGGACCAAGGAGGAATGATTTTGGGTGAGTGTTTAGTGACCAAAGTGAAACAACAGAGAACTTGAGAGCCAAGGGACAAGAAAATAAAGAAAGAGTTAGTAAGATATTTAAGCTCCTTGTTGACTTCCATTCTCCATCTCTTCCTCCTAATTTTCGTGGCTACCTCTCCCCACCAGAAATTATAATTCAAGGCACCCCAATTTTTCATGTTTTCATCAAATTTGAAAGTCCCAATGTGATTACAACAAGCCCCAAGTTTATTTTTGGTGTTCTTGCTTCAATCTCGCTATTTGATGCTTGTTTTAGGCTTGAAACTTAAGGTAAGCTCTGTGGTTTAGTTTGAGCTAGTTCTAAGTTGTTTGAGTAACTACAAATTGTTTTGATTTGAGGTTCTTGGTGCCATATCACATTGGTTTTAGGATTAGAACTCAAGAGAGCTAGGTTGAGCTCAAGTGTGCTTGTGCTTTGTTCTTTCTTTGTGTTTAAATTTGAGGTAAAGGTTCAGGTTAATTAAGCTCAAATAATGCATAGAAATGTAGTAATGGAGGTGGTAATGAATTAGAAACAAGGCCCATGTGAATTGGCCTTGGGATTGGAAAGTTTGCGTAAGTTTGGTGCAAGTTTGCACACAGTCACACAATGCTGCAGAACATCAGTGACGCCATTTAGCGACGCATCATCAGTAAATCTCCAGGAAGCCCAAATGTTGATGCCATTTGCTATGCATCACCGAAGGCATTGCCAAGGCATAAACTCCTTAAGCTCGGGACATCCTAAGAATGGCTCAATCTCTTGGTTTTCATTCTCAGGCTATTCTAAGATGTTCCGTAACCTTGGTTGGGTTTAAGACTAATTCTTAAGGTGAGAATTATACATTATTTAAGTGATAGCTAATTAGTGTGGTTAAGATAGAGCTAAGTAAAGTGACTAAGAGCTAAAAGTGCTCAAGTTGCTAAGGGCTAAAATTGCTCAATTTGCTAAAGGGGTGCTAAATGGATTAATTTGGGTTTCAGAGGCTTCATTGGCCTAATTGAGAGGTTTTAGACCTAAGGGGAAATAAAGAGGAAACCTAGGAAAATCCCAATCAAACCATTTGGTTCGATAAGTGAGCCACTAAGGAGCCCTAAGATAGGCTTTAAGAGCTTGGCAAGTAGGACCACATGGGAAGGCCACTTTGTATAATAAATTAAAGGTAAGACGGGTAAGTTTTGAGATGAGGTAACAACTTACTCTAGGACACATAAGTGGGACTTGAGAGAGGTAAAGGATTCGGGATACGAGGGCCAGTGTCTCAAGTACCTCCGTCATTTGAGCTTACGACAAGTATAAGACACCTAAGAAGTAAGAAGTCCCAAGGATTGTGTATGTTGCATATCATACAATCATGTATTGCATATCTTTTATATTGTTATTTTGTGTTCTTTGTTGATTGATTGCTTCTTTGTTGGTATGCCATATTGCATGTGTGCTTGCTATTTTCCTTGCAGGTACCTTAAGGGACCATTATTGAGTACATTCATACACTCACTCCCTTAAATTTGTTGTGCAGGTTCTAACATCGAACCTAACAATTAGTTGATAGTTGTGGCCTAAGTTTTCTTTTTTTGCAGGTACATTCTCTCCAAAATCCTTACGATTCTAAGTTTACTTATGAGTAAAGTTTGTACTAACTCAGTGTTGTGCCTTTACAGTATAAAGGCTAAGTGGCGCACAAGGATAAGGAAAAGCTTGCATTTGGAGCTTGATAGATCAAAGTTAGGGCTCAAGTAAAGGATCTTAGTTAGGGATTTTATCCTGTATATATATGGTACCTTGGGTACTAAAATGTTGCCTCTATTAGGATACATTGTGGTGTAAAACTATTGAGTTACTTTTGGGTGCATACTAGTATTGTATAATGTGGACAAACTATCACTTGAAGTTGAAGTAACTAGTATTTCATTGCTTAGGCACGATTTAAGTACTTTTTAAATGTAATGCTCGAGCAATGTTTTTTTGAAATGGTTTACTTAATTATTGGCATCACCAGGACAAATGCATGCATATAGTAGGGTAGGCTAAAAAACTAGTTGGACGTAAATTGTTTTAATTTACCTACAAATAATGGTTAGCTAATAGTAACTAAGTGGGATGTACGGTCCTTAAGAGACTACAAGATAAAGTTGTTAGGGCACTAGGACCCTGCTCCGCGACAACTTGCCAACCTATGCACTGTGCCACTTATTAATCCCATGCTTTTTAAAATGTTACAACACTTTTTTGGAACTCATGCATGCAACACAAATATCCTTTCACTCTTTTTTTTTAGGCACCCTTTTGCTAAGACTTCAAGTCACACCATCTATTGACTCAATGCCTCTTCTGCTTCAAACCCACAACATTACCAAGCACATGCACCCTCCTTGTGCTTAAGGCGCCCGTTTGGTACCCTTTTAGCACACATCTTGCCTATAATCAATTGCATCCCTAAAGCTCCAAACCTGAAGCCACCATAGCAATACTTGTAACTGACAAATGATACTTCTCAATGCTTTGTGTACCTTTCCATTAGTTGCTAAAGCACACTCTATGACTAAATCAATGCTTTGTACAACTCTTAACCCATGAAACATCATAACAATGCCCATTACTCAATACAACTGTAATAGTAACTTGCCACAAGCCCAGAGGTTTTGCTTACCTTGAGCTCGTACCCCTACACACATGTGATGGCATAAAGCTACCCCTAACCTAAGAAACCTCCATAGATGTGAGAAAGACAAATAGAATGAGGCAATAGCAAGCAAAAATATCAAGTCATGGACATGCACACACATACAAGAACCATTCACAAAATGAGGCATGCAAGGTCCAGGTACAAGCCACATGAGGTAAGCCAATAAAACTAAGTCTCCTTTCGCTTAAGCTTCATGCTCTTAGTCAATGTTAGCTTATGCCCTCTATGGTGGTCCATTTGTACCCTCTTCCCACTCTAGCATTATACTTGAATATACACCAGAATATATAATGGACAGCTGCCACCACTAGGCCTAACAGCCTGGTAACCACTAACTAGATAATGGACACCCTCTACTACTAGCAACACCATTCTAGCATACCTTTGATGTGCCCTATGCTATCTTCAACATGTATCACACCATTCAACCAAGCTATTAACCATCTTACATGAGAATTCCTACAGGCCATGATCTAAGCAACGACTATCACAATCGCTCCTTGTGTAGTCCACATTACACATTACTACCACAACCATCTCCCATAGGTTTATTGTTTTACAAGCAACACCAAGACAACAACATCAAGCCATTAAAATTAAGGTTTAGATAAGTAATAATAATACGTTAATTGATAGTGCTTATATTTATGTATAGTGATTATTTGTACAAATTATTTTATTATTGAAACTTTCAACTTTAATAACCTGGAAAACTAGGTTTTTTTTATGAAAGGTAAGTATTTTTGTATTAATATTTTTACTTGGGTAAGAAAAAAATTCATATAAATTCATTTACTTACTAAAAAATTTATTTAAATGGTCAATTATATTCATATAGCATTAACTTTGAAATAATATTGGTTCTGTATAAAAAAAATGAAAATTGTGTATAATAATGCCTTATTATTTTCTTTTTTTGGTATTCAGAATAAGGTACACAAGTATAGGGTTTAAGGAGCTCTTTGTAGTACAAAAACTGGGGAAAATGCCTACTTTTTCAAAACTCAAAGGCGACCAAATCAGCATTTAATGACATTGTTTGAGATTTTTGGGGGGGAGGGGGGAAAGGGAGTGGAAGGGGACTTGAACCCTGGTGGTAGCCAGGGCCGATTGTCCCTTAAGCCAAGTGGATACGGCTTAACTGTAGGACAATAATGCCTTATTATTAACTTCAAACAAATTGACCTAAGTTTTCACATGCCTTGATCGAATAATTTAATCTTCAACCATGATTCACTATGATTCAATCAACAGCTAAACAAGTGCATGGGACTTAGTTTTGTTCCTAATCAATAAGAGTTTAATGGTATTAAAATTGGAAGAATGATGGTTTTTTTATTTTTAAATCTGTGAGAACTATGATATCATTAACTTGACGACATGCGTCCTATTCATCTTTTTAAAATTCTAGGATGTTTTTTTCTTTTTATCCAAAATCACGTATACAACTATAGGGTTTTAGGAGGTATGAGCAAGAGGAAAGTAATATTAAATGAAAGAGTAACAAGTATTCATATAGTACAGGGGACTGGGAAAATGTATGTTTTTTTAGGTAACTTAATTAGTATTTAATGATATTGTTTAAGATTGAGAGTGGAGGACAGTTTTGAAGCCTAAGATTATTGCTAGGACTGACTCTCCCCTTTACCACTTAGACTGGGTGGCGGAGACAATCCTACCATGTTAGTGATAAGGAAACGACACAACTAGTTTCACACAGTCAATTTTGACTTGAANAGAAACAGTTGCGCACCTTGGATTTTTTGTGAAAAGAGAAAGCAAAAGGGTCAAACGTTAAAGAAAGAGAGGTCCTAATCCTACGTTTTGGTGGTCTGAGGAGGATTTTTGGGGGCTTGAAAACGGATCCCAAAAGGCTTTTATTAGGTTAAAATCATGATCAAATACTGGGTTCTCATTTCTTGCGTGGCTCCTAAAACTACTAGAGAAATCAATGATCATGATGTGGGGAAAAGCAAATTTATAGAAGCATCTTATTTGGTTTTTCTTCTGGGGTCCCAACCAATTCTGTTTGGATAAGTCATGCGTATAAGGTTGTGAGTTTGGATTTTCCTTCAAATAATTTGAATTTAGTTTGATGAAAAATCTAAAGAAATTAATTTGCTAAGAAAAAAGATTCATTTAAATGGTTATTATATTGATATAGTATTAACTTTTTAATGATATTGGTTTTGCATAAAAAAAAACCAAAAATGAAAACATTGTATAATAATGCCTTATTATTAATGTGAAACAAATTAACCCTAAGTTTTCACTAGCTTTGATCAAATAATTAAATCTTCAATCATGATTCACTGTGATTCTCAAATCAATAGCCAAACTAGTACATGGGTTATTTTGCTTTGTTCCTAATTGAGAAGAGTTTAATAATATTAAAATATATAAATATTTTCAGTTGTCCCTAAACTATGCCCAAGTTGTTTATTTGTCCCCAAACTATTATATGTTGCAACACTCATTCTGAAATAATTTAATTGTTGATATTTCATCTTGCCATCAACTAAACATTAAATATGGACAGAAAAGTGCTACCATATCAGTGACCATATCATTTTTCCATACCATACCAGCGACAACGTCATTTATTCATCAATATCTAGCGGATTAGTTGAAGTCAGAATAAAATAATAACAATTAAATAGTTTTAAGACGAGTGGTGCAATACTTGATAGTTTTGGGACAAATAAGCAACTTGGGTATAGTTTAGGAACAACTAAAAATATTTACCCTATTAAAATTGAAATGTGGACAGTTTTTTTTTTTCATTTTAAATGTGTGAGAACTATAATTTCATTAATTTGAAGATATGCGTCTTATTTGTTTATTTTTTTTTTGTTAACAATTAGTTTCACACAATTAATCAATTTCGGCTTGAAACAGGAAAAACCTGAGCCTCACTGGCCGTTGATAACAGTAACAGAGTGTAGGTAGAATGCACTTGGAAAAATGCCATAACACCCCTGTGTTCGTTTTTTTCTTAAGATTACTTAAGGGAGATTTAGTAATAGTAAGGACTTTGGGGTTTCTTTATCTATTGCAGTTTTGGAAGCTAAATATGTTTTATCAGCAAAGCAAATTTTATTACTAAAAACCAGCAAGAAGCTCGTAATTCATGTATAGAAACGAAAGAGTACTACCACTTGAGGACTTTCCATTGAAGCAACTCTAAAAGCAAAGTAGTGGATTCGAACACCAGTTTGCAAAAGACGCATAAAGGCCTATTCCTTTTTTCTATCCAGAAATGAGTTAGCATCTGAATGTAGTTTTATGTTTTCTGGACGATTGTTTGGATGACTTGTTTTGTAGTATCTTTCTATAATTAGAAGTTTTGTAATCTTTTAATTATTAATAATATTTATTTTTTCCGTTAAAATAAGGCACATCCATATATTTAATTACCTGAATGCAAATTAATCTTAATACTAAGTAGTAATTTTTGAAAATTTAATATAGTATAAGTACCAATACTACCACAACTTCTTAAATAAAAATAGATGCAAGAAAGTCGTCAACACACAAACATGCACGAGCTTTATTCATTCGCACTCGGTAACAGTAGCTAGTTTATACAGCTTTCAGAAGTCACCGGCAGTACTTGTGATCAAACGGACGTACATTTGGCACTACAGTACCAATTTTAAACACACTCTATGGGACTCAAAACGACATCAAAGTACTTGAATTTATTGTTGGGAAGAAAGCCAAACCAAAGAGGGTGACACCAAGTCAGATAAGTTTGAGGGTGGTTTTGCACTCGGTTGTGGTGCTCCCGCCGATTGTCACTTCCGCCTCAAAATATCCGTTTCTTTCCGTCCAGGGATTGCCGGCGTTTACCATCTTGTCCTCAACCACGCCCCAGACGTCGTTGAAGTGGTCCGTCTCGCGGATCTCGGCGTAGCAGTGGTTGTTGTACCACGGCCCCCAAGGGGTGGACCAGCTCACCATGCAGTCCATGTCCGGTCCGTTGTCCACGCCCTTGAGGCGGTACACGACGGCCCCCTCAGACCCGGTCGAGATGGCGGGTGGTTTCTGATGGAAAAAGACGCCCCACTGGCCATTTTTAAGCTCCATCGGGTACGCCGACTCCCCAACGTGACCGTGCCAGTCGTAGGACCTGACGAAGTTAACGGCCGCCCCTGTGGCGTTGTAGATGAGGCCCTTGGTGCAGAC
>KK899682.1:7681-31510 GCA_000696445.1 Aquilaria agallochum | reverse complement strand
GGAGTAGTTGCGGATGGCTTGGATGCCGAAATTGACGAGGCTCTTTTCCAGTTCCCAGATCAGGTGGGCGATCTCGCGTTTGGTCTCCTCGCGCTGGAGGTCCTTGATCAGGCCCTGCACTTTATCGAGCAGGCTCTGGATGGTGTTGTGGTTGGAGTTGCAGATTTGGAGGTGCTGCACCCGCTCGTATTCGGACCCGAACGGAATGGTTCGAATCCGGTCGAGTTCTTGCTCATGGACTAACTTTGACAGCCGCCGAAGCTGCTCCTCGTTCAGCTCCACGAGCCCTTCCCCCATCTTTTGGCAAAATAGCTACTCTACTTGTCAGAAGTAAGTTTGATATATTCTGAACGGAATGGTCCGAATACGCATGAGCTGCCTGATTTTATAGACCCAAATGACACAATAACACCCTCTAACTGTGAAGACTCAGGTAGTTTGGTCATATATATGCTGTCACATGATACAAGTTGTTAATTTCGAAATGATAACATCACCGAATTATGGTGCATTTAGAACTCTTGGGCCATATTCACCCAAACACAAATAAATTTTTAAGCTTCTGTTTGTGTTAGATCCACCAATTTTAGAGAAGTTGAGCACTAACTCTATGCAAGTTCTTTGCACCATTTATGATTTTTGACTTAAATTTGAATTAAGTTTATTTATATTAATATTTGCTATTTTTTTTAAAAATGTATTTAAAAATTATAAATATTATAATTTTTAAAAATAAATTAGTTTTTGAAAATCTTTAACAAATATTAATGCAAATAAATTTAAGTCAAACTTAAGTAAGAAAAAATGAAGTACAAAGTAAAACAAACCCTATGAAAATGTGAATAAACAGACATCTTACTTTATTTTTAGAGTCTTGAATAATTTATTAACGATCGAGACCAAATCATTGAAATAAAAAACTAAAAATTACCATTAAATAGTTTTTTCAAAACTTTAGCGTTAATAACTAACCCTAATACCAAACACCTTAACATAACTAAATTTTTAAATGGTTTTAAGTGGAAAGTTGGTGCCACTCAAAGTAAACCTTTTTTTGCCTAGAGGGCTATTCAAAACAAGATTGCAACTCGAGGCAATTTTCATATTAGGGGATTGTAACCTTCTGTGATGTGTCTAGTGTGTAACTTTGAGCAGGAGACTAGGGATCATTTGTTACTTTGGTGCCACAAAACTGCCCAAGTATGGTCTTTAGTGAATATAACACAATTGTTCAGAACCCTTCCGTGTTCTTTGTTGCAAAAAGACTTGAGACGAAATATAGTTAAGGCATCTTTGAGGACTCTTTGGAATGCTAGGAACAAACTTGTATTTGATGTCAAGTAGCTCAACATATTGGACATATTCTCATCCATTTAGACGTCTCAGCACAAAGGTCTTCAACATGGGAAGTTTCGGTTTACACAATATCTTAATCTTAGAAAAAATCTTGAAAAATATGATGAAAGAGATAAAGAAATATCATGATTTCTCTCACCATAAGTTATTGTCATGCCTGCATCAATGGTGGTTTTATGTTTTGCAACATTGCCTCATCAAATTCTTATATATGCATTATTCAAACAGACTGACCCATATTTTCTCTATCATTGTAATGTAACTTGTTGGGCATACGACTATAAATTAATTCAGCCAATATGGCCCATTAGCTTAATTGGCCTCACTAGGCCTAATCCATCATCTCTCCAAGTTCCCATACCATTCTATTGTTTGCAGAGTACATATATCTTACTAACACCTATATATTTAAAATGTTTTTACAGTTAGTTTAGTTAATTAACATTATTTAAACATATTTACCTAAAAAATACTCCCTTTATCCTACGTTTTCTGCTCCATCTATCATTCTGAGCCATCTCAAATTCTTTGCACAATTTATTCTTTTGGAAAAAAATTTCAACCAAAATGACTTTTATACCCTTTATTTTCTCACTTTCAATTATTGCTAGCCAGCCTATGCACATAGGATCTATCTCCCCTCTTCATCCCCCAACATCATTCAATTGCTACTATGGAGGACGTGGGTTTTTAGATCCAATGATTTGTGGTGTGGGTAGGATGACGCATATGCTCAATTGAAGTGCCATTTTGTGTCGGCCGTAATCGAGCGATTTGCTCAACTGGAATATTACATAGAGAGGGGATGGTGATGATGGGGGAGGTGTGCTTGATTGACCCGATGAGATGATGGCTGATGGTGACGACAGGGAAGATGTGGAGGTGGTCGTGCCAAAGATTAAGCGGCGATGCTAGAGATCATAGGGGGAGAAGTAATGCTGGTGACAAAGTCAACAAATGAAGGGACGTCGAGATCAGTGCATGATCGAAGGGAATCAACAAAGTACTGCACAAGAAGATTCGTGAGAAGAAGAATCGATCTATGGCTGGAAGGATGGGCATGCTACAGAACTCGGGTCTAACCACTGCCACAACATCATTGATCGAACCAAACCTTAAGACCAACTAAGAAACTAAGCAATTGGGGACATTAGCAGGGGCATAGCCAAAAATTCAGCCTAGGGGTAATGGCGTGGCGTGAGGTGGGTTATTGGCATGCATAAATTTATAATCAATAATAGAAAACACTAAATAATATTATATATAGACACATGAAATTTGAAAGCTTATGATAATTAAGTTCATTTCAAAAGTTTACAACTTAAAATTCAATAAATAGTTTACATATATGTAGGCACATGGAATTTAAAAGTTTACAATAATTAAGTTCAATTAAAAATTTTAATTTAAAATTATTAGTTTTTTTTTTNCAATTTATTGAGTAAAAATAGTTATTTGAATTTTCTATCAATTATAAAAAAAATTATTATACAAATTAAATTTATTATATAACACTTTAAGGATAGTCCAATTATAATCCAAAAAGTTGTTATCAGACAAATACTTTGAGTTAACAAATTTCATACAATGGAACCAAAATGAAACATTTTTAATGAATTTAGGACTAAAATGAAATGCTTTTAATACGTTTGGGACTAAAACAAAATGTTTAATAGGATAAGGACTAAAGCGAAACAATAATTAAAGATTAGGGACTATCACACAATTTACTCAATAAGAAAATGAGTGAGACCTTAAAAGGATAAAATATACTAGAACCCCTTATTAATTATAAAAGTTACAAATAGGTACCTAACTTCAATTTTTCTACAATTTTATCACGTATCCAACAACCAAATAAAAATTTTTAAAATTCTGGGGGGGGGTGCCCCTAAGAAGCTACACCTTTAATTGGAGGTGATTCATTGAGCCTAAGGGCTTAATGGAGGGAGGCAACTTAGAAGAGGGTCAAAACAGCAAATTTCAACCAATAGAAGGCAAACCATCAAAAGAATCAACAAATTTCATAACCCTAAGTTGGTCTGGGAAGTGAGTGAAGAAGCAAATCTAGTTGGGTGGTGTGGCAAATGAGAAGAGAGAAAGGATAGCAAACAGAGGTAAAAATGGAAGAATATACATCCTTTTATCATTTCTTTATCTTCGTGCTATATACAAATAGAGCAGAAAACTTGAGACGGCGTGGGTACAATAGTGCCCATATTTTTAGTAAATTACAACTTTGTCCCTGTATTTTTGAAAATTTTCATTAGTCTTTATATTTTTAGAGAAGTTGTAAGGCAACCTCAAGCATTTGAAAGATATTTCAAGTAAGTTACTAATGTTTGAAGAGTGATATTTTGGGCACTGGGATATGTGGGGAAAAAAAATGAAAAAACAAAAAAGTTACACTCTTTAATATCTACATGCTAACCAGTGTTGCGAGGAATTAAGACGACTTCTTTTTGGTTTTCTTTTAGGTGAAAAAAAAGGTTTTATTACAGAAAAAGAAACATGAACTGGTGGAAGGAAAAGTTAAACATGAAGTTAGGGGTTTATCTTTATAAAAAAAAAATAACAAGCAAAAAAATACACGAAAAAAAATGCCCTAACTATTGACACCCAATTTCGTCCGGTTAGAATTAAAAAAAATTTAAAAATTTTGTTAAAAAAAAAATAATAATAATAAATAAATAAATATTATTATTAATAAAAATTAGTTTAGGGGGCATTTTGTTTTATAGGGTTAGTTAAAAATAATATATATATATATCTATGTGTGTATAAAATATAAAAAAAAGAAAATTTTAAAAAAAATTGACAAAAATTAAGAAATTTGGGGTAAATCTACCAAAATTGAGAAATTTTGGAAAAATCTTACGAAATCTGAAAGTTCTAGGGAAATTTAGTAATTATTCGCATGGTTTGGGCCAAATTGACAGAAAAGACAAATTTGGGTCAATCAGTAATTTCAGGACCAGACCAGTAGTCAAAGAGACGTAGAGGACTAAAACTGTAATTTTGACCAAATTATGTTTTAAATCTGTTTCTAATCAATTTTTGAATTTTTTTAAATACAAGAAATCCAATGCTCCTCCCCTATAAATAGGGGTCCAAACCTGCAAAGAAAGGATGAAAAAAATCAAGATTAGAGCTGCTTAATTAAAAAAGAGAAAACTGTAGCTATAGTCCCTGGCCACTTCTCCCTCACCCAGAAAAATACTAAACTTCTATCCCTGTTCCCTGCTGCCTCCGTTATCCACCGTTTCCAGCCAAAACCACTTTTTCATCAATCCTTTCGCCGTTATCCTCGTGCCGGCCCTTATACTCCTCTTCCACGTCGCTGTCCCTCCTCCGTCACCCCCTTCCATCCCTGATTGGTTGATCAATCGTCCGGAATTGAAGAATTGGAGCGAAATCTCTTCGGCGACGAAACGCACCCGACCTGCCGGATTTCAATTTCCTTCCCTTTGGATACAACCCCTTTTTAATCCTTCTACTTCTCATATTCATCAACATAAGTCACTAACTTCTTTTTCTTTGCAGAACTAATTATTAACAACAACTTTTTTCTTCTTTTTTTTTTCTTTTTTTTTCTTTTTCTTCTTTCTTGTTATTTTTCCATGACATAAAGAAATTGAAGTATATGTAGATGACATAATTGCCAAAACTCTCACTGTTGAGGGGCATCTAAATGTACTGAGAAAACTATTCGATAGACTTCGCAGGTATCAACTAAAATTGAATTCTGCCAAATGTACTTTTGGAGCCTCTTCAGAAAAGTTATTGGGTTTTATGGTAAGCAAAGATGGGATTCGAGTTGACCCAAGTAAAATTAAGGCAATACAGGAAATGCAACCCCCAAAGACTCCAAAAGAAGTAAGAAGTTTCCTGGGCAGAATCAACTTCATAGCAAGATTTATATCACAATTGATGTCCAAGTGTGAACCTCTTTTCAAATCACTAAAGAAGAACAATCCGATTGAGTGGAATAACGAATGCCAAGAGGCATTTGAGAAAATCAAGCAATACCTATCAAATCCACTAGTCTTAGTACTACCCCGATCTGGAGAACCGTTGATTCTATACTTATCAATACAGGATTCTTCATTAGGATCTGTATTGGGTCAATGCGATGAGACAGACAAGAAAGAGCATGCAATTTACTACTTGAGCAAGAAGCTTACCACATATGAAGCGAAATACTCAGTAGTAGAAAAGTCTTGTTGTGCCCTTGCATGGGTAGCAAACCAACTATGACACTACATGCTCAACAATACCACATTGTTGATCTCCAAGACTGATCCCATCAAGTACATCTTTGAAAAACCCGCTTTATTAGGAAGGATCGCAAAATGGCAAATGTTGTTGTCTGAATATGACATACAGTATGTCACCCAAAAGGCTGTAAAAGGGAGTGCGATTGCCGAATATCTAGCTGATAGAGCATTGGATGATTATGAGCCAATGAGAATGGACTTTCCTGATGGAGATATAATGACGATAGAACAGGAAGTCTCTGAAGATGATAAAACATGAAAAATGGCGTACAGGAAGTCTCTGAAGATAATAAAACATGGAAAATAGCGTTCGATGGAGCATCTAATGCTTTGGGACAAGGGATTGGAGCCATACTTATCTCTCCAAGTGGAGAACAGTTCCCCCTCATACTTATCTCTCCAAGTGGAGAACAGTTCCCCCTTACAGCGAAAATTACATTTCATTGTATCAACAATATAGTAGAGTATGAGGTATGTGCCATGGGAATCCAAATGGCACTAGGACTGAAAGTATGAGATCTCCGAGTTTATGGGGATTCCGCATTGGTAATATATCAAATAAATGGAGATTGGGAGATAAGGGATTCAAAATTGATCCCTTACCAAAAGCTCATACTAAACTTGGCAGGAAAATTTAACAGTATAAGCTTCCATCATCTTCCAAGGGAAGATAATCAAATTCCGGACTCCTTGGCTACTTTAGCCGCCATGTACAAAATAAGCAACCCTGAGCGTACTCCTGTTTTCGAAATGAAAATACTAGATTCCCTAGCTTATTGTATGAGTGTGGATGAGGAATTGGATGGAAAACCTTGATATTATAATATCAAGAAATATCTCCAAGAACGAGTATATCCACCAGAAGCATCAGAAAATGACAAGAAATTTTTACGAAGGTTGTCAATGGGTTTTCTTTTAAACCTAGACATACTTTATAAGAAAACCCTAGACTCGATGCTACTTCGCTGTGTAGATGCTCATGAAGCACGAAAGATCATGGAAGAAGTTCATTCTGGAATGTGTGGAGCACATACTAGTAGTCATACCATGGTAAGACAAATAATGAGGGCTGGCTACTATTGGCTCACATTAGAAAGTGATTGCATCAATCACATAAGAAAATTGCATAAGTGCCAAATATATGCCAATAAGATCCAGGTTCCACCTACTCCTCTTAATGTGATAGCAATACCTTGGCTTTTCGCTATGTGGGGAATATATATCATTGGAGCAATTACCCCCAAGGCTTTTAATGGTCACAAATTCATTCTAGTGGCAATAGACTACTTCACCAAATGGGTAGAAGCTGTGTCTTATGCAAGTGTAACACAAAAGGTGGTATGCCGATTCATTAAAAAAGAAATCATTTGTCAGTATGGGTTGCCAGAGCGTATCATCTCAGACAATGCCACGAACTTGAATAATGAAATGATGTAAACTTTGTGCCGACAGTTCAAGATAAAGTACCTCAATTTAGCACCTTATCGACCAATGGTGAATGGTGCAGTAGAAGCGGCCAATAAAAATATCAAGAGAATTATTCAAAAAATGATTGTCACTTACAAGGACTGGCATGAGATGTTACCTTTCGCACTACATGCTTACAGAACTTCTATCCATACTTCTACTGGAGCAACACCTTTTTCTTTGGTATATGGTATGGAGGCCGTATTACCCATTGAAGTTGAGATTCCTTCGTTGAGAGTATTAATGGATACCTAATTGTAGGAAGCGGAATGGGTCAGGGCTAGATATGAGCAATTAAACCTAATTGATGAAAGGAGAATGATTGCCCTCTTCCATGGACAACTTTATCAAAGGAGGATGATCCGCGCTTATAATAAAAAGGTTCGCCTACGACAATTTCATAAAGGTGACATAGTGCTCAAGAAAATCCTACCTATTCAGCATGATTTTAGAGGGAAATGGACACCAAACTATGATGGACCATATGTGGTGAAAAAAACCTTTTCAGGAGGGGCTCTAATTCTGACAGAAATGGATGGACGAGAGCTACCAAAACCAATAAATTCAGATTCAGTGAAGAAATACTTTGCATAATGATGAAGTTTTTGGACAGAAGGGAAGAAGTGGGTACAGGGTTGCCAAAGCTTGTTCGATCAAAGTTGTCAAAGAAAGTGTTCTTCTTCTAGACCTTCATTGTTCTTCATCTGTACCCAAGACTTTTATATCCCCTTACTCATAAATGAAAAGCTAATTCTCTTTAGCTCTTTTTCTTCAAAATCTCACATTCTTGCTGGCCTCTAGTGTGCAATAAATTGTGACTTTGTAGGAAGGATAGTAATAATTAAAACTCAGAAAAAGCAAAGACCATAGATTACTTTGATAAGCTTTATGAATTAAAACAGGTAAGATCGATGTCCTACTTTTCGAACAGCACAAAACATATGCTAACAGGGAAAAAGGAGTAACAAATCTTTGGGAGATGGCCTTGGTATTTGCCTGGATGATCACTTCAAAAGTCTCATAATTGAGAATAGGAACATGATTATATCAACAAGAAGGAAGCATACTCACGAATGTTTCAACAGGGATGACTATCTAGAGAGGCATAAAGTATGAGGGGGGCGAACGTTAAGGAAGTTGAGGCCAAAATTCAAGAACAAATCAAGAAAAATTTCTTTGAAGGGGCTTTCGGAAAGAATTAAGCTTTTGAGGCAATGGACAAGAGCTGAGAAGCATAAAGAGATTCAATGGTAGTTCGAGAAAGCAATCACAAAAAAGATCCAGTAAAGCAAAGACATGAAGAACTAGATCCATGCAAAAAANAAAAAAAAAAAACACAAAAAAAAAAAAAGCCATCAGTTGCACATGCCCTGCATTCATGCATTTCACATCATGCATGCATGGCTTTTGTATAACAGGGATCAAACTGAAAACATATCCGCGACATAATTGAGACTTCAACTTCATCAGCCCATTCCAGTCTATCACTGGATGTATAGCTAATACGCTGGACCAAACTGCATCAAGAATTCAACATTATGGTCGAGGATAAGGTAGACATAAAAAATGTTGTTGTTGACAATTTGTCAAAAGCCTGGCAATGGATTCGATAATCGAGGCTTCATCCATAAGGACAGAATCAACGTCAGCTTAAATATCAAAGATAAGAGATAGCCATGGTCAAGGATAAAGTAGATGTCAAGAAATATTGTCGTTGACATTTGTCAAAAGCTGGCAATGGATTCGATAATCGAGGTTTCACCCATAAGGACAGGATTGACGGAATAACAAAGATAAGAGATACCTATGACATCAAAATATTGTCAAAAAGTAGGCTCCATTTTTTCGGTTAAGTGGCGGATACGGTACTCCGTGACTCTCAAGTCGGTTGTCTTAGTTGCCCATAATAACTAATTTCTTCCTCCTATCTTTCTTTTATTTCCTTCGAGAAAATGAATCCTACTCTTTCTACCTTGTGAAAATACTTTCCTTCTCTCCCAATGAACATTCTTAAAAAGATTTACCAAGTTCGCTGTGAACGATTAAGAGTTTTGATGCACAAAGGAATCCCTGAAGATGTGCAGTGATTAATTGAAGCTAAAGTTCATCTGGCAGGTGAAGTCCCAGATACGTTAGTGTCTCACATGCCTGGTATAGGCAAAAGCTCTTATGCTAAAAAGCGAAGAGCGAAAAGGTTACAAGTCTGTCACAAATGTGGTTGATGGACTTGTGATACTAAATATTGTTATTTAGGAATGATCTCTGATAATAGGGAAGATAAAATACGATTCATCAAGAATGGCCTGAGTAAGGATTCGTTGGATTATATATCCGATTGACTCTTGAGACGCATTCTTGTGGATCAGTGCAACGTGAACTTCTTGGTTTATGGAGTATTTTTCATGAAGAACGAGAGCATTATAGTCCCGGGAATCTGACTTTAAAAGACCCTTTTTGCTAGTTTATAAGAAAACTGGATGAGAAGCAAATCCCCGACTCATAGAAGGTGTTGGAGCCGTTACTAGACGTAAAACTAGTGGAAAAAGTGAACCACAGTCACGACTACTGTATATGCTAGCTGTCATTTTGGAAATTTTCCTTCTCTTCTAACAATAATGTACCTGCTCCTGTAAATGTAATTGACGTGAGTCCCAGTCACGACTACTGTATATACTAGCTGTCACTTTTGAAAATTTTCCTTCTCTTCCGACAATAATGTACTTACTCTTGTAAATGTAATTATTGTATTATCTTTTCACCTCTATAAATACATCCTCTTTTCTTCATTTCTTCATTTCTCACAAGGTTAAGGATAGGAATGGAGAAAACCTCAACTCATAAATCCTGAAGTATTTGTGTATTTTCTAGGGTTTTTCCTGGAAAAGATGAAGAGTATTTAAAGGCAGCCAACCATTTGGGTAGAGTATTAGCTGAGCGAAAAATACATTTAGTTTATGGAGGAGGTAATGTCGGATTAATGGGAGGTGTAGCATCAGTAGCATCTTTAGGAAGAAGTCAAGTTTTGGGCATTATCCCTGGACCTTTGAAATTTTTTTCTGGGGGCATGATTGGAGAAGAATTAGTGGTTAAAAATTTACAAGAGCGTTTATTACAAATGCTTTTTAATGCCGATGCTTTTATCGCTCTACCAGGAGGTTTTGGCGCATTGGGAGAAATTTTTCAAATTGCTTCCATGGCCCAACTTAATTTACACAAGAAACCCATTGGGCTATTGAATGTTAACAATTTCTTTACAGGTCTGATATCTTTTGTGGATTATGCTGTGTAGAAGAATTTTATATCAAAAGTGGCATGACAAATCCTAATATCCGCAACAACTACTGAAGAATTGCTAGATAAAATGCAAGCTTTTGTTCTTGAACTAGATCCAACAATGATTCAGATAGACTGGACACGATAATCTTTTCCGACCAGTTCCATCCCATAATTGTCCTTTACCCGGCCTGTTGAAGCATTGTGGAAGAAAAAGTGATCCGATCTGTTCTTCTTGTCCTTTAGTTTTATTATCAGCATTTTTTTCCGTGTTTCAATTTTTCTTTTCAGGGAATTTCTTCTTTCTTTTTTACCTTTTAGGATAGTTTTGTTCATGTTGATATTAAAACTATAGGACAAAGCCTTTAGTTTGGAATGGTTGAGTAAGGAGTAATTTTTTTGCTCTTGATACGCATCCTATTAGGTCTACTAGTCATGACATTTTGGGGTAGCTAAACTTCAACCTTATTTGGATGACATATCTCACAAGGGAATATATATTTTCTAAAGAAAATATTAGATGAAACCTGGATATTGATTCCAAACATCCATTCCTTTTGCATAATTTGTCAGTTTTATTGCCATTTCTCATCATCAAGATTCACTCATTTCATGAAATTTTAAATTTTTGCACTCACCTATTATGAAAATTCGCACTTCCGAAGAAACTATTCCAAGTTTGATTGCATTCATAAATAAAAAAAATTTTGCTTGAGGTACTAAGGAAAGCTCCTTAACCTCAGAAAGGAAGAAAGAGTTTTTCTCCTTTGTCTATTTTTCTTAAACGATAGGAGAGTTCCTGTCGTAGAGGTACTAAGGAAAGCTCTTTGACCTCAAACTCCATCAATTTTTCTTGGACAATAGGAGAGTTCCTGTCGTAGAGGTACTAAGGAAAGCTCCTTAACCTCAAACTCAATCAAACTCAATCAATTTTTCTTGGACGATAGGAGAGTTCCTGTCGTAGAGGTACTAAGGAATGCTCCTTAACCTCAAACTCAATCAATTTTTCTTGGACGATAGGAGAGTTCCTGTCGTAGAGGTACTAAGGAAAGCTCCTTAACCTCAAACTCAATTAATTTTTCTTAGATGATAGGAGAGTTCTGTCGTAGAGGTACTAAGGAATGCTCCTTAACCTCAAATTCAATCAATTTTTCTTGGACAATAGGAGAGTTCCTGTCGTAGAGGTACTAAGGAATGCTCCTTAACCTCAAACTCAATCAATTTTTCTTGGACGATAGAAGAGTTCCTGTCGTAAAGGTAATAAGGAAAGTTTCTTAACCTCAAAAAGGAGGAGAAAAAGGTTTTTCTCCTCAGGGTTTAGGCGGCGGGAAGGTTCTCAAATCCTAGTTAAGGTCGGACAAAATTTGGTAATGACTTTGCATGCATCATGTCCCATGAGGTATGTAAAGGGGGGCAGTTGTTGACACCCAATTTCGTCCGGTTAGAATTAAAAAAAATTTAAAAATTTTGTTAAAAACAAAAAAAAAAAGCAAAAAAAATAAAATAAAAATATAATAAATAAAAAAATATTATTAATAATAACAATTAGTTTAGGGGGCATTTTGTTTTATAGGGTTAGTTAAAAATAATATATATATACATACATATATATATATATCTATCTATATATATATATATATATATCTGTGTGTGTGTGTGTGTTTGTGTAAAATCTAAAAAATTTAAAAAAAATTGACAAAAATTAAGAAATTTGGGGTAAATCTACCAAAATTGAGCAGTTTGGGAAAAATATTACGAAATCTGGAAGTTCTAGGGAAATTTGGTAATTATTCGCAAGGTTTGGGACAAATTGACAGAAAAGACAAATTTGGGTCAATCAGTAATTTCGGGACCAGACCAGTAGTCAAACAGACATAAAGGACTAAAACTGTAATTTTGACCAAATTACGTTTTTAATCCTTTTTAAATTAATTTTTGAATTTTTTTTAAATCCGAGAAATCCAATGATCCTCCCCTATAAATAGGGGTCCAAACCTGCAAAGAAAGGACGAAAAAAGTCAAGATTAGAGCTGCTTAATTAAAAAAGGGAAACCTGTAGCTATAGTCCCTGGCTACTCCTCGTTCACCCAGAAAAATCCTAAACTTCTATCCCTGTTCCCTGCTGCCTCCGTTATCCACCGTTTCCAGCGAAAACCACTTTTTCATCAATCCTTTCGCCGTTATCCTCGTGCCGGCCATCATCCTCCTCTCCCACGTCGCTGTCCCTCCTCCGTCACCCCCTCGCATCCCTGATTGGTTGATCAATCGTCCGGAATTGAAGAATTGGAGCGAAATCTCTTCGGCGACGAAACGCACCCGACCGCCGGATTTCAATTTCCTTCCCTTTGGATACAACCCCTTTTTAATCCTTCTGCTTCTTATATTCATCCACATAAGTCACTAACTTATTTTTATTTGCAGAACTAATTATTAACAACAACTTTTTTCTTCTTTTGTTTTATTTTTCTTCTTTCTTGTTGTTTTTTTTTCATGGAATGTTATACTTCCTACTTTTATGTGGATGGCCAAATGCCCCACCTTATTTATTTTATTTATTTATTTTATTTATTTATTGTCATTTTATTTACATTTATTTACTTTATGCACTTTATTTTTTTATGTGGATGGCTAAACGCCCCACTTTATTTATTTATTTACTTTTTTGCAATTATTTACTTTAGGCCCTTTTATTTTTTACGTGGATGGCTAAACGCCTCACTTTTTTTATTTATTTACTTTTCCGCAATTATTTACTTTAGGCACTTTTATTTTTTACGTGGATGGCTAAACGCCATACTTTCTTTATTTATTTACTTTATGCACTTTATTTTTTAAGTGGATGGCTAAACGTCCCGCTTTCTTTATTTATTTTTCTCCACTTATTTACTTTATGTACTTTAATTTTTAAGTGGATGGCCAAGCGCCTCACTTTCTTTATTTATTTTACTTTTCTTCATTTATTTACTTTATGCACTTTTATTTTTATTTTTTATTTTACGTGGATAGCTAAACGCCCCACTTTCTTTATTTTTTCTTCTCCATTTATTTACTTTATGTACTTTATTTTTTTAAGTGGACGGCCAAACACCCCACTTTCTTTATTTATTTATTTTTCTGCATTTTATTTATTTATTTCTTTATTTTTTTGCACTTTATTTATTTCTTTATTTATTTAATTTCTGCACTTTACTTATTTCTTTATTTATTTACTTTCTCTGCACTTTATTTTTATGTGGATGGTTAAGCGCCACACTTTATTTACCTTTTTTATTTATTTACTTTCTGTAATTTATTTTTCTTTATGTGGATAATTAACCTTATTTATTTACTATTTTTTTTATGGCTAGCCAAAAGCCCATCTTATTTCCTTATTTTATTATTTTTTTATTATTACAACCAAGCCCCCCTTGTCCTTTATTTTTTTTCATCATTTTAAATACTATTTGGAATACTAAGGCACTTATTTTTTCTATTTCCTTTAAATAACAAAATTTAACCTTTTATTCCATTTATTAAAATAAATTTTTTTAAAAAATCATAACCAGATGATCCAATAAAAATCAATGATTTTGAATAAGTACTTTTTTTTAAGATCTATGGATTAGATAATTACTTTAAAAAAAATCTTTAAAAAAATGAAAAGGAAAATAAAATTTGAAAAATAATAAAAAGGAAAATAATATTAAGATCATTAAAAATCCATATTCGGTAAAAATTTATGACAAAAATTAATAATTAATATAATAATTGACATTAAATTAAAAATTAAAAATTTCATCAAATTCCATATCCGGGTGATTCAATAGGATCCATGGTTTCGAAAATATCAAATTTTTAATAAAAATGAATAAAAATTAAATACCAAGATTTTAAAAAAATTCATATTCAGATAATTCGACAGAATTTATGATATGGATTAATAATTAATTAAAATATTTAATAATAAAGAAAAACTAAATTTTCATTAAATTCCATATCCGGGTGATTTGATAGAATCTATGGTTTGGAAATATCAAATTTATTATAAAAAAATTATACAAATTAATTACCAAAATTTTAGAAGTCCATATTAATCTAAAAATTCACATATGGACGATTCAATTAAAATTTCTGGTTTGAAAATTAACTGAAATTATTTAAAAGCAAGCAAAACAAAATTAAAATCAACTAAGGTGCCAATTTTGGGCGTTAAAATAGAGTTATTTTAACGTAACCGTACTCCCGAACTCTCGTAAACCATTTTTAGGTGTCCAATCGACCTAGGAAAAACCGATTGGTGGTGACTCCTTAAAGCCCCCATGTTGCCACACTAACAAAATGGTCTCATTTAACCGTAAAATGAAGACTAGAACTGGTAGTATTTGATATTTTTTTTAAATTCAGAATACAATATAAGTCATTATAAATTATAATACAATACAAGTTATTATAAATTAGAATGTGAAATATAAGTTATTGTAAGGTAGAGAGATAAAAAAGAACAACTTAATGAGGGGTAGTTATTTTTCATTCAAAGAGGCTTGAACTTAGTTCTCAAAGCTTTGACAAAGACAACATTGTGCATTTGAAGTTACCATTGAAGTAAACTTCCATGTGCACAGGTGGTATGATTTTTATCCTATCACGGAAGGTAAGTTTTATCCTATCAATACATGTATCTTTTTTGGTGATATATTGTAGCTTGTCGGCTGGGAGTCGTGTAGGATCCTAAGTTAATTGGGCTGATACGGCCTATTGGCTAACTGCCCAATATCCCATGGTGGATTTTGGATCCAAATTGCTGGGAATGAGTAACAACATCCTCCTCTCCCATAGTGTATTTTTTTTAATAATAAGTTTAGCATTAAAAATAAATTTAAATAATAAATAATTAAAATTTTCTACTCATAAGTTTACGTTAATCAATTAAAATTTTATTTTATTTCAATATTAGGTAACTCCAACAGGGAATTTCTTGAATTGTTTGAAATAAAAAAATCAAGAGAATCAAGTATAATGACTCTGGAAGGAACAAGGTCGCATCGGCGGCGTTGATTTCTTTGGTTGGTAAGTTCCCTAATGGGCATGAATAGGAGTACTGGCAGAGGCGACTCTGAGAGTTGATGCCGTGGTGGTTCCGGCCCTGTTTGGCGTCCCAAGGCAATGAGGAGGGTGCCGTTTTTGGTTCATCGGATCAGATGCCAAGATTGGACGTGGAAGGGAAAAGGAGACGTTACTTTCCAATTCTGAAGTAGAACAAACTTTGTTGGGTTCAAAAATCCCCCCCAGGCAATGGTCATAAAACAAAATGAGGTTAGGGTTTCTCTACCTCATATGGATTTGGGCCGGGTTAGAGGGTCTGAGAAGTTTGTTGGTGGGCTTCATAACGGAGCTAGCTCTGTTGGTTCAAATTCTTCCAATGTTAATGGGTCTTCTAAAGTGGGGGATAAAGATAATGATGATAACAATGATCTAGTGGGGGGAAATAATTTAGTAGATGCATCTTATTTAATTTTTCATAGGGTACCATTAATTCTTAAATCCATGGATAAGGTAGGGGGCAGGGGATTGTGAATTTTGATTGGCCCATAAAATTTTGGGGGATAAATTTTTCTTTGGAGGTTAAAGTTGCTGAAGAATCAAAAGTTGTTAAGGATTCAATGATGGAAAAAAAAATAAGAATGATGATTCTGAATGCTTTTTTATTTTTCAAGGGGTTACACATGGAGTTATTAATCACGAAAGGAAGCTTCTAAACTTAATGAGGCGTCCTTTGATAGTTGTGATGAACTTACTGTGAGAATTTTAGATTTGTGAAAGAAAAAGGGTCAATGTCAAAAGGATCAGTGATGATATGAAAGTTGAAATGATTGGAATGGTGAATTAAGGACTAGAATTCTATTTGCATTTTTTCTTGGGGTGTTGGGTGCCATAACACTTGGGTCTAAAGATTGAAATTTATTGGTTTATGTTGCTGGTATTCAGATCTTTAAGAATAGGGAGATTTATTTAGGATATTGGTTTTGAGAGCAAAGGGTAGTTTCTATGGTTGATAGATGAGCGTTAGAGTGTCTTGGTCCGGTATCTCTCTAAAACTAGGATTTTTGTATTCTATTTGTTTTTAATAACATTTATTTTTTCTGTTCGAAAAAAAGGTTTGGCGGATATTTTTATCAATAAAATGAATAATTATAATCATAACATAAAACTGAAACATAGCATCATATGTGCTTTTGAAGTAAATGGCTTAAGCTACAAAGCTCAATCATCAATAATGAAATAAATGACCCAAAAAAAATTCTGTTTAATTTATGCTAATTAATTAATGATTTAGCCATTAACTTAATAAAATTAAAAATAAAAAAAATTGACCAAAGCCAAATCAATAAGAACTATAACAAAAGCGGATATATCATAATGACTAAAGTTTTATTTGAGAAAACAATAATGAAGAAAAGCAACAAAAATACTTTAGGGACCAAGAGAGAAAATGGAAAAAATATAGATGTTAAGAGTTTAGCAATTAATTTAATAAAAGCTAAAAAGGAAAGAGAGATTATTTTGCTCAAAAACATACAAACCATGGTGACCAATGTTTTACTTTAGAAAATAGTACATAAAAAAAAAACAAATATTGGTGGGTAAGAAAGCAAATACTAAAAAATTACAGTAAAGTAGATATTAAGTTCTTGGATAAAAACGCCAAATAGATCAAACTTAGGGACTAAGATCAGAAATAGAAATGACTCCGGGACTGGAAATCTATTTTCACCAAAAAAAAAACGTTAAACAAAATAAAAAGTGGGAAAAGAGTGATATGGATCCTCAAAAAGCTACTGTGTTTCAAAAAGCTGAACAAACTTCTGAAAGAAACAATTACATAAATAAATAAATAAATAAAAAAGAAATATCAGGTAAAGATTAGATGAAGACAGCACGCCTTAACCTGGACCACCTTAATCAAGAGCAACATTAAAGGGCAAAATTGGAAGTACACTTTGGTTTATTGTTTTATGACCATTGCCCCCTTCATGACTTTTAGATATAGTATAATACAACAATACTATTTTGGATATTATAGAAGTCTTAATCTATAATATTTTTAGATTTAGAAAGTTTTTCACAGTGAATTTATTATTTTACCTTTTTTTTTAACAGCAACTAGAGAAGAACATTATTAAAACAAAGATTGAGTACTAACACAAATCACCAGCAAATAGGTAGATTCTATTCCAAAACCCAAACCAAAGATACACTACCAAAGTCCCCTCCGTTAACTACATGAATTTATAACCAACAAAGGGTCCATACACTAATCTCTCCAAGAGCAAACAAACTTAGACCACTTACTTTTCAACCAAAGATAGGATATCGTTTGAATTTCAGATAATACACTCACAGCTACAAAGTTTTTTCCATTAAAAATTACCTCATTTCTCCCTTTCGATATGGACCAAGTAACTACCTGAAGAATTGCTTGCCATACGTTAAGTTGAACTTATGTCCTGTACACCTTGGACCACTTCCTAAGAAAAGCCAGCAGATCAACTCCAACTTGCATATCCAGGTTACACCATTTAGCACAGACTCTCATACTGAGCTTGTCTTTTCACAATGCAACAAAATATGAATTGTGTCCTCCTACCCATCACTGCAAAGCAGACAACTGGTGCTCAATAAATTAAGACACTACTTTGATAATAAAAATTTGTCTTCATTAGAATCTGGTCCTGGATTGCTTGCCGCATAAATAAGCTCATCTTCTTTTGGATGCACTAGTTCCAACGATCACAGGTTGAGGAAACACTCTAAAGTAGCACTTCATCTAAGAATCTACTCATCTCTCGGACCGTATAGGCACCATCGCTGCTTCCACTCCATACTATAGAATAAGTTACTCCAGGTTCCAGCGAAACATCCTGTAAAATGGACTGAAGCTCCTATAGTTCATATAATTCTCTTCCTCCTACACTCCTCCAAGCCCACCGCCATTGCCACACGCCTTCCATCCACCTTCCGTTATCAACAATCCTACACTCCACTTTTTTTTCTAGTCTCGCTAATCTAGGAAATTTGATCTCTAATTTTTCACTGGCCACCCAGATATCCTTCCACAGTCGACATTTTTGTAATACCCCCTAACCCCTGCCCCAATTCCTTTCTCCTAAGTCACTATTTAAACCACCATCAATTCCATAAAATGCTAGAAATAACCTTCCGTGACAATGCTCCCTCCTCACCATAGAATCTACACCACCATTTATCCAATAATGCCATAATTTCACTTTTCAATCAACCCACACTTAAGCCCCCTAACTCTTTATCAACTTGCACCTTGCCCCAACCCACCAAAGTAATTTTTCTACCCTCACCTCCCCCCTCCCAAAAAACAAAATATTTCAAAGACTCAAAAGAATTTAAAACACTCACTAGGGCTCAAAACAAAGATAAGAAGTATGAGGGCATACTAGCTAGTACCGACTTCACCAAAGGTTAACCTACCACCAAAAGTCAATAATCATGCTTTCCGTGATCTTAATCTCTTCTGGAAATTATCAAGCACAGGCTTCCACACATCATCTCTCAACATATTCCTACCAATAAGAAGGCCAAGGTATATAAATGGGCTTTTTTAGCCTTACACCCCAAAATAGCAGCAAGCCTTTCCACCTCCTCATGCTCAACTCATATACCAAATAATATGTTTTTCTCTATGTTTACCTTAAATCCCAAACCTAACTGAAAACATTTCAACAATCTAATCCAATTTGTAATATTTATTTCATTCCATTCCCCCACAAACAAGGTATCATCTGCATACAGTAATTGAGATATATGCAAACCATCACCACCCACATAAGTACCCTTAAATCTTCCTTTTTCATAAGCTTCCAACATCATGACATTCAAAGCTTCAGCCACCAATAAAAATAAAAAAGGTTATAGGGGGTCACCTTATCAAATGCCTGTTTTTTTAGAAGGAATTTGCCAGCTGGGCTTCTATCTACCAGCACCGAAATTCATGTTGTAGAGATGCACGATCTAATCCACTTGCACCAATTATCGCGAAATCTAGTCTGCTGCATCACCATATCGAAGAAGATCCAATTAATATAATCATATGTTTTTTGAAAGTCAACTTTGAAGAAGAAAGCCTTTCCTTTCCTTCTCTTGGTTAAATCAAACAATTCATTAGCAACAACAACCCCATCCAGTATTTGCTGGCTTTAATAAACACGAACAGCTCTTCACCTATTATTTCGACAATAACCTCCTTTGAACATGAGCTTTAAAATACATTATTGCATCTTTCTTAATCTTTATGTTAAATCCAAATATTTCAAAAACTTCTCTATTAAGGACTATTGATGATATATGTAAGTGGCCTCTCAGATAATTAGAAATTGTTTAAAGTGATGCGCGCGCACACACATATATATATATAGTAGTGGTTTCTTCTCTTATTGTCTTTAATTTTTCGGAGCATATGTGAGGCCATGATCCTATGTTGTATCTTGTGTGATAGATCTCCACAACAAAAATGTCTCACTAAAAGTTAACAATAGGGATCTTCAATCATAATTTTAAAGCAAAACTCAACATTCATTACACACATATCCTGCTAGGCAACAATGCTTTATTCATTTCATACAATTCACAACTGAAGGACGTAGCTAGGAGTAGAAGGACATACGTTTTAGAAGGATATCCAACATAAGCGTACACAAGTTCAATCTTAATTAAGAGAATACCGGAGTAGCTGGTATTGTTTATTTATATGAAATATGCACGCACAGTGGCCTATCAGACAGGTTTGAGAACAGCCGAGAACTCAGAAGTGGTACTCTTGCCCATGGTCAATTCGGCCACCAAACGTCCATGTGTTTCCTTCCAGTAGGTGTCCGCATCGTTAAGCATCTTGCGCTCAACCACGCCCCAGACTGTGTCGTCGAAGTAGCCCATCTCACAGATCTCAGCGTAGCAGTGGTTGTTGTACCATGGTCCCCATGGCGTGGACCAGCTCATACAGCAGTCAACCTCCGGGTTGCCATACACGTCCTTCAGCCGGTAAACGACGGCACCCTCAGAACCTACAGCTGCCCCAGACGGTTTCTCATGGACAAAGACACCCCACTGGCCGTTTTTTATCTCGGTTGGGAAAGCCGACTCCCCAATGTGACCATGCCAGTCGTAGTACCTGACATAGGTCACTGGCTCCCCCGTGGCATTGTAGATGAGGCCCTTGGTGCAAACACCATCACCGAACTTGGCTTTCAACTCGTCCAGGTAGGCACGCGCCCTCTCCAGCTTGTTCTCTGAACCGATCATGTCAAGAGCCACCTTGGCCACGTCAAAACGTGTTATTAGTTTCCCCGGCTCGTCGTATCCAGGGAGTTCCCTCACCGTCATCTCAGTCACTTCGCTTCCGTACACGTTAGCCATTGCAGACGGTTGCTTCTTATGTTAATGCGCCCTAAGTTGCAGACAAAGCCAACGGCTCCTTCGCATGTCCTTATAGCCAAGAGCAGACGTAGATGAGCCTTCACATCTGTTGCAAATCCATTGGCCAAGAGATCAATAAAATCTATCGCGCTCATCAAAAACTCAAGTTTATTAATGAGATTTAATGAGACCCACTTAATTTTTGCTTTCCTTTAACTCTAGTCTCGACCTTCACATCTCTTGCAAATTCACCTGTTGCAATGTGTCGTTTCATGCTAAACATCTGCGATAAACGATTTGCTTCACCTGAAATGATCCGTAATAATAAGCTACCTACCAAAACTTAGGTATTAAAATCGTACTACTACAAAATGATGTTATGACATTGTGATTGGTTCTTCTATAGAAAGTTAAATTGCATCATTTTCTTAAAACCATACATTGATTTGCAAATATGTACATATTACTAAAATTTAGCCAATTTTCAAAGGTCATAAATTTTAGTCATTTTTCAATGGCCATTACCAACTGTCTCGCACCGGTAATTTTAAATTTATTAGTGGGTAGTAATTGGTAAGTAGCCATTGGTAATCCATTGTTGGAAACCAATATACCAATGGAGCAATATAAAAGCCTATTTGAGAACAATTTTATAATTAGTGTTAGAGTTTTGGATAATTTATTTAATAGTTGAGATAAAAATGTTAATCGATAACACTAATACCAAATGAGACCAAAGTTGTTGGTAATTTGCAACCCTCCACCTCTGGTAATATGACGGTTGATAATTACCAAAGTAACCAACGTGGCAAATATATTTTTGGAAAATCTATTTGTTACACAATTTCCCTTCTTATAGATCTTTATTAGGCATGCAGTTGATAAATATAAACAGTTAAAGTAGAGTAAGATTCTACGAGGGCCAAAATATAAAGGCGAATGTAGACTTTTTTTTCATAGTGATTTACATACTACATTTTCAAAACCTATTTAATGTTATATTGATTATTCAGTTTATATCTATTTGATATGATAATAAAGTTTTTTTATTATAATTGAAATATATAATTTATGAATAAAGTTGCATAAAAAACTGGTTAGTTAATTTTTATGGATTAATTATAAATTATTTCCAAAACAAAATATATTTTGGTGGTTCATTTTTTCTTCACTCGTTTACCCCTCATTACTACTATATTCTAAAGATGAACATTGGTACTGTTATATGAACAATAACTCAGTTTTGGGTTAGTTGAGCCCAGTTGGTTTTGGATCATGGCTCAACAGTTTTTTTTTCTTTCGATTTTTTTTTTACTTTTTTTAGGATGTGATTTGCTCTTTTTTTAGATTTATCACATTTCATAAGGTGCTTGTCTTTTTTAGGGCCTACATTATCATTTTTCTGATTTTCATCTGTCTGATATTTTTTTTCCAGTTAAAACGCTATTTTATTCCCTAACTTTCTAATTTCTTCTTTTTTGGACCTGTGTTACGTCCGTGTTATATTTTTATCCTTAAATTTTATAACTATTTAATTAAATATTTTATTTGTTCTCTTGGCCCCCAGGTTTTTCTTTTTATTGTTTTTTATACATTATCTTCTAAAGTAAGACATTATTGACCATAATTTGTTTATTTTTTAGTTAAACCATTTTTTATCTTCATTAAGTCAATTGTTAAATCCTTAATGCCTAAAATTTTTTATTTTTTTTTGTCTTGATCCTAACTTTTTTTATTGATTTTCTTTATTGTTGTTTTCTAAAATGAAGCTTTAATCATTATTTCTATCATTATTCTTTTAATAGTGTTTCGAAGCACGTAATGTGTTTTGTGTCGCACTATCATTATTAAAATTTATTACAAAAAATATCCATTAGAATGTGTGGGTCACCAAACCTCTCCATTTGTTCTCTTGGTCTCTAATTTTTTTGTCATTTTTTTATTATCTTCTAAAACAAAATATTGGTAACCATGGTTTGTTTCTCTTATATTTCTAGTAATAGCATTTTTTACTCCAGCCTTCACCTAGTAAGGTGTGAACATTATTTTGTTTGAAAATTACAATGGCTGAAACTTAAAGCGTATATTTTTGTTATATGAAGCTTATATATCTTTCCATAAATTTATGCAATGATCATATGAACCGCTGCAACGCATGGTCTCCATACACCTCGTAAATAACTAATTATAAGAGTCTTAGGTCAACTGTTCTAACAGTCCTCATAAACACTCACGCAAGAGGACAAAAAGTGACATATATTCTTGAGTTAAGAGAAAGCCACTTCTTTTTCTGGATGACTAATTTTTGTGAAATTTTTTTATTAAAAATGGAAGAATTTGTTAAAAACGTGGAGTAATTTTTATGAATTACACAACGGCCCGTCATGAAAGGCATTTAACAAGTTACTTGTTTTTCTAAAAAGATATTTTATTCCAATTGAAAGTAAGTCAAAATGACATCTTTATATATTGATAATATTATAAGACCTTAATAAACAAAAAGTGTTAAGTGGAAAAATTGACATGGCTAAGAAAAGAGGTTAGCAAAGGATTTATATAGTGATGAGCCTCTCCATCTATTACCAATTCATTTTAGCTTGGATGCTTTAATATGGTATTGGAACCTATGGTTTGAAACTATCCTAACCATTGCTAAAAATAACCTATACGATAGAGTCAAACTGGCCTACACGTGAAGAGGTGTGTTAAGTAGGAAAACCCTACATGGCTAAGAGAAAGGGTTAGTGAAGGGTTGATATAGTGATGAGGTCTCTCCACCTGTTGCCAATTAATTTTATGTTGGATGCTTTAACAATAAGAATATAAATTTATGTTATTTTTAATTTGTTGAAAAATATTCTAAATTTATATTTAAAAATTTTCAGCTTTGATTTACTAATTATATATAAGATTTTTTGAATATATATAGCAAAATGCTGGAGAAGAAAGTTATGTATTAATAAATAGTTAATGTGCCTAATTTAGATTTAAGTTAAACTTGAGTGACCTAGAGTGGTGGTGGAGATGGTCAATT
>KK899681.1:264923-277105 GCA_000696445.1 Aquilaria agallochum | reverse complement strand
GTCCGCTCCGTGCATCATCATGCTGCGTCTGTACTTCGTTAGGTGGGCCTGTGGGTCGGTCCGACCATCGTACGTCTCTAGCCGAGGTACTCTGAAGTCGCCTGGCATAGCTGCCTCGACCACAGCTCGGGTGAAATGAGACTGATCCCCACAAAAAGACTCAGACAATCTGGCCCAAACTGGCTTGCGAGCCACCTGCCTCTCGACTTGGTCCAGCCTTGCCAATATTTTCTCCATGAGGGTGGCGGTGCTAGGTTCTTCCTCGGGTAGAGGAGATTGACGACGCCTATTCGGAGAATGGCTTCGTCGTCGGGGAGAGGGTGACCATGTCTCGGGCAAAGGGCTCCTTCGGCGTCGAATTTTGGGTTGGTTGGGCCCCGTTTGCCCTGGAAGGCGTGCCCCGATGGGCATATTTTTTGTTGAAGATTCCTCACGTGGGTCTTCACTCCCCGAACTGCGGCGGACTGCTTTGGTGCTCTTTTCCCGAGGGCGTACCGGTGAAGGAGACATTTGGGTTTGAGCTTGTTATGGCCATCTTCTGTCTATCTGTTGTGTCATCTCAGCCACAACAGAGCGTTGGAAGTCACGGAGGAAGCTCATGGTTATGACNTGGTGCGTCTGTGGGCGATGTGTCAGAGGCTCCTTAAATGCCCCTGCCGTACTCCCGATGTACTTTGGGCGAGGTCGTTCTCTGGGACGAACACCCTTCTTCGGGAGTTATATACGCAGTTCGGGGCGCTGCCTAGCTCGCAGGTTTCACCTTCGGGCAATCCTCTCCTGCTTGCGGTAGCTGGTTCTCCTATCCCGTAGGCGATCTGTTTAATCCCCCGAGGGGGCTGTCTGCACCTTTGGGGCTCTCTGTGGCACTAGGCTAAATCCCGAGCTCGTGGTACCGGAATTCGCCAAGTCCGAGGTCAGTACCAGTGTCTTCCTCGGATGGTGCCAGGCTTCCTGGGCATGCTTTTGATAGGAGGTGCGTTCTAGGAGAGGCGATAGTCCTTCGGCTATCACCGTGCATTGCGGCGGTTCAATGCGTATTAACATTAAATATGAATATAATTAGCAGCAATAATTGATCATGAAAAGAAATTCATAAATACGAAAAAAATCTATAATCCGAGGGAAAAAGTCAAGATAAAATTTAGGGGCCAGGGGCTTAACTTTTGACTCAAAGGAGAAAAAATGCAATTGGCGACAAATTTATTAGCTCAAGTCATGCCAAAAGAGAAACAAACTATAGCAACTAAAATAAGAAAATGAAAAGGTTGCAGTGACAAAAAGTGACATTTAATAATTAACATACAAGAAAATAATACAAAATGGTTTTGAGATCAGGAGAGCAAATGGAAACTTCAAGAATTATTTTTATAACTATTAACTTCATAAAATAATAAAATAAAATAAAAAATTGCTAAAACCAAATCAATCAAATCATACAAAAAAAAATAGACAATCGATAGTGACTAAAGATTTGTTTTTAAAAAAATTAATAAAGAAAGGCAACAAAAAAATTGAATGAAGCCCTATGGTCGATTAAAAAAAATCATGGACCAAGGTTTTGCCTTGAAAAACAGTAAATAATAAAGAACAACAAAAAAATTTGGGGATCAAGAGAAACTAAAATGACAAGCAAATAGGAATTAGGTACTGAAATGGGAAAGAACGGAAATTTGGGAACTGAAAAAGCATTTAACCACAAAAAATAAAACAGCAAAACAGGCCCCGGAGAAAGTGATTTCGTTGAAAAATGCAACCAAGCTTCACAAAGTGTCAATCGAATACTGAAAAAGGCCAAAAAAGGCTGATTTGGTTTTAGCAATTTTTCATTTTTTTTTCCTCCATTCAGCCTCTTTGTGTCCCTGCCTCAATTTTTTTTTCTTTACTCTTCATATCTCTGCACTCAATTTTCTACCCCTATTCGTTCTTCGTTCTCTCCCTACTGTGATTTTTCTCTCCAATTGTTCTCCCTCACAATTCTCTTTTTTCTTCTCTTTTCCCTCGCGATTTTTATTTTTACTTTTTGGATCTTCTTTTTCTCGATTCTGTTTCCCCCTGTTTCTATGCTTTAGCTACTATATTAACAAATGAGCCCAAAATACATGGCCCAAACAAAACCAACCTTAGCCCATCACACAAAAAAAATAAATAGACAGACCAAAGCACACAAACCCAACAAACAAATAAAGAGTCGGAACAAAGACCCAACAACCAAGAAATGGACGCGACCCAACACAAGGATTGAAGGGCAAAAACATAAGTACATTGTAGTTTACTGTTCAAATGAACAGTACCGAAAACGGCTTTTAGTATATAGTATAATATCTCCAGGGATAATTGATCAAGTAAACCCTTAAGTTTTGAGCCGCAAAAAAGAGATAGGGAGCGAGAGAGATGGAAGAGTTTTGTAGTAATGTGCTTTTAAGAGTCGCCACTAATTTGTTTATACTTAGGTTGATTGGATACCTTAAAAGGGTCAATGAGAGCTCAAGGGGTTTGGGAATACGGTTACACTAAAATAACCTTATTTTAATCCTCAAAGATTGGCACCTTAGTTTGATTTTGATTTTTTTTTTCACTTGCTTTTGAATATTTTAGTTAATTTTCCAAGCAATGGGTTCTAATTGAACCACCCGGATATGGATTCTTAAAAATTACTTTTAATTTCATGTATATTTTAATTATATTTCTAAACCATAGATCCTACTAGACCACCCGGATATGGATATCTAAATTTAATCTATCTTTTACATTTTATCTTATGAAAATCTTGTATTAATTGTTAATTCAAACCATAAATCCTATCGGATCATCTGAATGTGGATATTAAAATGCATTCATATTTATTTTAGTTATTGCTTTTAAATATTGTAAATAATTATGCAAACCATGGATCTTACCAGATCAGCCGAATATGAATTTTTAAATTTGTTATTATCCTAAATTCATTATAAGGTTTTATTAAACTCACGGGGAATGAATTCTCTAAGTGTGCTTTTTTTTAGTACATTGTGTGAATTAATTCAAACTATTCTAAAATTAAAGAAATATGCAAATAAATATCCTAAGTTACACTATGATGCAAATTTGATGGTTAAATGTAATGCATGGCCAAATAAACAAATAAAAAAAAACAATAAAAGGCTTGCTGTTACTAACCAATCTGCAAATGAGAAAAAGGTTAGCAATCTAGATGAATGAAATAAAAAGGTTAGTGACTAAACAATGGTTATACGAAAAAGAGGAAAGTTTGACTAGGTCAGTTTCGGGCGAATCGGGTCGGATTCGCTGGTTGAAAGTGGGTTGCGCTTTCCCTTGATCATTGGCAATGGGGGACGAAGCAGTGGCTTGGGTTCTCCTCGGGGGTGACACGCGATCAGCAGGAGCGGCCGGATGCCAAGAAGCAGTGGCATTTGGTGGCGGTGGGAGAGAGGACGAGGTTCGGGACAACGGTCTCCCTCATCTTGAACGGATTCTCTCGTTGGTCTAGCATTGGCAACGACAGAAAGCACCAAGGACAAGTTGCGTGGCCCACGGTGAAGGGGGAAGATGGCGACCCAAGATGGTTGGGCTGGTGGCTATACGTCGGACAGGGGACGGAGCTTCTAGGGGTGGCGGCGGCTAAGAAGGAAGGTTAGGGTACTAGGGTTAGGGTTGGTGAAACAAGGGGCTTAAAACCGTAGTTTTCCTCTTTCCTTGAAGAAGCTTAGAGTTTTGTCCATTTCTTCTATTTTTCCTTTAAGTGGTTGCCCATATTTATACTAGGAGATCTTAGGTGAGATTAATTAGGGTAAGTTTAAACTTATTCAAGTTCAATTTGAAGAGAGTAGGACATAATTTAGCCAAAATATTAGTTTTGGTTCAACAAAACTCTTAGGCTATTGATCTAGCCTCAATTTTTATGTGAAATTATAATTTAGCCAAACATTTGCCTGATTTGTTAAATTAGTCTAAAACTTTGTAAAAATAACTAGATTTTTTCAAAATTTCATGATTTTGCCAGATTTGTCCGAAACTCTCCAATTTTGCCTCAAATTTTCTCAAACTCTCGGTTTCCACCTAAATTTTTCTCTTTTGCTTAAATTGACCTTACAAAAATCTTTAGGACTCCAAATTAATGCCTAAATAAATTAATTCCTATTTTTACCTTAAATGAACATTCTAAATTCCTAAGAATGCATAACACAAAATAACAACATAATCTAAACACATATAATCCCACCAACTTCCTAAGTTATAAACTGATCAAGAAGACCAAATTATCCCAAAAAACAAAAATGTCACCTAAACTAATTTGCCTGACCTAGAACTAAACAAAAGTTAGTACTCAGACAAAATTGGGTGTTAACACTTATCTCCGAGGATAATTGATCAAGTAAACCCTTAAGTTTTGAGTCACAAAAAATAGAGAGAAATGGAAGAGTTTTCCTGATCTATGCCTATTTGTTTTCCATGTTTGTCTCTAATGGGAGACACAGACTGATATATATATGCTAGACTAGGAATCTTAACCAAATATAAATTTGTTACATTAATATCACTAATAATGGAATTTACCATAATAGCAGCTATCCTTTACAAATTGAAACATCTAACCAAATTCTTTATGGCAAAAACTCCTTAATTATCACCTTTATTTTAGTAAATTAATATATATAAAATAATAATAGTTGTAATTTAAAAACCAAAATCACATATGGACCACACGTTAAGGAATTTTAACATCTTATGGTTGTGAATTTTCTTAGATTCGCAATCATGCTCAAAATTAATTGACATAGACCAGATCGCCTGTATACAAGCAAACCATATTTCTCCTGTATCATAATATTAGAATGCTTTTTCTTTTGTAAATAATATTTAGTTTACTTTGGGAAAAATGATATTTAATTACTACCTTCTTCCCAAATTATTTGCACCATTTTAGTTTTTTTTCCTTAAGTTTATTTTATTATTAGCTATTTTTTTAAAAAAAATTAAATTTAAACACAATAGGTTTTGTAGTTTTCTAAATATAATTTTTCTAAATTTTATAAATATTAATATAAATAAATTTAAGTCAAACTTAAGTCAAATAACTAAAATTGTGAGATGGAGGGAGTATATTTTAATATAAAGTATTGTTGATGAAGTGTTTAGTTTAGTTCGTGTATAAACATCATCTTACAGGATATATCAAGGTTGAGCTTCTAACTTCTCTCTCTCTCTCTCTCTCTCTCTCTCTCTCTCTCTCTCTCTCTCTCTCTCTCTCTCTATGAGATAGAGTATCATTCAGCTTGCCTTATACATCATACAACCTTTACAACAGAAATAAAACATTGAATTGAAATTTTCTAATAAATTTAAGGCCCTAATTATAAGTTAAAAAAAGCATACAACAATGTTCAATTTCTAACTTTTTTTTATGAAGTATCATTCATCTCACTAACTGTATGTTATACAATATTTACAACAAAAATAATGCATTGATGTGCGAAGGATAGTTGGCTTAGTTATAGGCCTCACGATGCATATTCCTGAAGATATCATGCCAAAAAGAAAACTTCCCTAAATAATTTGGGTAACTCATGCCTATAAATCCAAAAAAATAGATTGAAATCATAAACAAACAAACAAACCAGCAAACTAACTAAACATGTCAATACACACTAGAACCAATATACGGTTGGGCTAATGCACAATGATCCAAGCATAACACTTGAATAAATGCTAAAACAAAAACAAAAACACAAAAATAATATAAAAATGAAATACAAAATCTCTGATCCATTATTTGGATATTACTCATTACCACTACAAACTCCATGTCATCTTCCTTGGACATAGCCAGATGACGTCAATGAAACAATGAATCACAATAGACTACCAAGATAGTTATGATACTCGATGTTTGCAAACAAGCTCATCTTTAGAAAGAAATAGATTGCCAGAAGAATAAGCAAACATGAAAAAAAAAAAAATATTAGCTATGGGGTGATCAAAAGATATAGGATAATAGATTGACTAGTCAGACTTACGTTAAAAGTAAAGCTCAATTGGATACACAATGAGCTAAGAAAAAATGTTTAAAAGGCTGAGAGGAAGCCAAGCGATTACGGTTTTATTCAAACAAATATTGTTAAATAAGTTCCAACTTATTTCTCTTATTCGATTATTGGATGAGTTTTGGTATGGGAGAAAAAGGCAATTCACAATGAAATATTATCTCTTTATAATAATTGTAATTAATTTCTGTACTTAAAAGGAATAAATTTTATAAATAGCTCAAAATCGTCAATTGTTATTTTGTTTCAGTCTATAACCTATTGGTTGTTTTATTTTAGCCTTAAGCTTATGAAAATTGTTTTATTTTGGTTCCTCACAAGATATAATTCATAAACTCAAATTAACTATTTGGCATAGGCTTTTAAATTTCTAATCTAAAATATTCAATAATTGTCTTTTAGTAAATTTAAACAATGTGACAATTATTTGACAGTCAATAAACAATTTAAATAGAACATTTAATTGGTTATGGACTAAATCAGAATGATAATTAAAATTTTAGAGATTATTTATACAACTGGCCCCAAAAAAACTAAATAGGTAAACATCAATTTATTGGCTTCATTTGATATTAATATCAGTGATTAAAGTTAGAATTTTGAAAAAACTATCTAAGACTAGTTTTAACTTTAGCTTTTTTATTTCAACTATTAAATAAATTATCTAAAATTTTAATATTAATTGTAAACACTGTCCCCAAATGGGGCTATTGTGGGTTAATTGCAATCTCTTCATATTTAGTACTAATTTTACTTTCACCCCTAGGTTCAGAGACCTACTGTTACTCCTCGTTTTTTTCCCCAACTTTAACAGAAAAAAATTGTCATGCATTTATGGAAAAGAAAATATGATTATTGAAAATTTCCACCAATTTTTATACTTTTTTTTAAAAAAGTTATCATAAAATTTAAAATTAAAAAATTGATATCATAAAAGGCGAGGGGACAAGCACTTGTTTGTAAACTTGTGGGATAAAATTATAATTAGTATCCAACTATGGAAAAGAACTGTAATTCGCCCGTCTGCTTTAGAGATTTATATAAATCTGGACGAGTCACCTGAAAAAAAAAAAAAAAAACGCATGATAAAGTACAGAGAAAATTGATTAAAGTTGAGATAATGACTGAATAATGTGTGGGGGAAACACCAACCGGCAAGCGGCAGCGCAAGGCCGCAAGTAACTAACCGAAACAATTTGCGAGGAGAATCGTGCGGTTTGGTTTGTAGTGTTGGCTGGCTACCAGCAACCAAATCGCTAGGTTTTTTAGGTACGTCAGGATGTACAAAAACCCCGTCTGTTTTTACCAAATTATCCCTCATTAATTGATTCAATTCTTTTTAATTTAAATAAATTTAATTCAAACGCAAAAAAAATTCAAAATTCAAAATGATTTATTTTTATATTTTTTTCTAAAACTAATTTTATTTGAAAATTAATATTATACATATATACTAATCCATATAATTTTATTAAAATTTTCTTTTTAATTCCTAATTTAATAATACCATAGAAATTTACTTTTGAATTGATTATTAAACCTAAATAATATTAAATTTAAAATAAAATTCATTTTAGATAAAAATATAAAAATAAAAATAAAAAATTTTAAATTAAGTTGACTTAAGTTAAAATAAATTACTTCAACTCAATTCAACTTAATTCAACACAAGGTTTTGGACCACAGGAGATATAATAATAATAATAATAATAATAATAATAATAATAATAATAATAATAATAAACCTAGTAAATTTAATACAAAGATTAATAACAATGATGGAATTTGTGCGATACTTTTATTTTTGTCTTTCACTTTACATGTAAATCAAAAATACAAAAATCAAATATTAAAATAATTTTTTATCAAATGTGAAAATGTACCAAATATTTAAAATGAAATGTTATAATGAACAGATGAATATATATAGACACACACTTAATGTTGTTCAAATTGAGATTCAACATAAAATTATTTTTTATTTTCTATGAATTATAGTCATAAAATTAAATAAAAATCATTAATTATAATCGTTGAATCTAATTGAATTATTTGTAATATCTCAAATCATAAAATAGGAAGATTCTAAGATTGAAATCATGATTTTAATAACATTGCTCCTACTACATTGTTTTTTTTTCTTTTATGAAACTACCTTGTTCTTTCTCTGTTTTATTTTTCTATTTATGGTATCCTATGCCCAAAAATTCGATACTAGACAAAAGTAAAAATATAAATAAAACAAAAACCTTCATCTCTGTTTGTTTCTATTTTTCTGATTGTCTGGTTTTCGATTTTTGTTGCTTCCCCCTCTCGCTCTCTCTCTCTCCTTGTCGTTGCCCACGGCCCGCATTTTCTCCAGGTATGATAATTGGATCTTTATCTCTCCTTCTGTTTTTCTCAAGTTTTATTTGGAATTATTTCCATGTCTTTTCGTGTTTTTGTTTGCAGGATATATTCTTGAAGCCAGTCGTGGTCCTGCGAATGTGAGAAGTCGCTCATCGTCTTTATTTTTCCTGATTTCGATTCTCAGGCGAGAGTATGGGATATTTGAACGCGGTCCTGTCTTCTTCAAGCCAGGTTCATGCCGAGGAAGGGCCGGTCAGCGGCGGAGGCCTGAGGTTTGATACTTTTTTTTTTCTTTTGTTTTATTAGACTTGTTCACCTAGATCTAGAATTGCTTAATTTCCGAGTTTGTTTACAAAGAAAATAAAAGTCAAGGATGCATGTCAATATTATCATTGTTGCAGACAATTAGCCTATTCTGGGAAACCTGTTAATAGTTTGGATGTGAATCATGCAACTAGATTTGTTGTTCTGTCGTATTTCATTCATTTATTCTCAATCTTGATGCCATAGCGTTGGACAGCTAAACATTTTACCTTATGTGTGATTTATATTATATTTCCTCTTGAGTTGCAACGCTTCAAGCTAAGCTGTTGATTTTGTGGGGAAGGTTCTTTGGGTATGGAAATGCATCCCTGAAGTTCATACTAAGGATCTTCTTTTCACATGCCACAGGGTTTTTCTTTTACCGTTCAGTTCAATAGGTCACTTAATGCAGATTTATAAATATCTCATGGTGGAAGGCTTTTTATACTGGCTTGAAAAGAAAAAAAAACACAAATAGTAGAGGAAATGATCTATGGTTTCAAAAAAATGACTTCTGGTGTGGAACTTTGTTTTGGGTACTTCCAAAAGCCTTTTTTGGTGCCCTAGCATATAAACTGGGCAAAATATGAGTTTAAGCTCCCCTTAATTCAGAAGGTTCAGCATATCTTTCCTAGTGTTCTGTTTCCTCTACCAACTCTACAACTAAATGACACATTGAAATTGTTGCTGTTCTTCATTTCCTATAGTTTGTCGGTATTCTTGTTTCTGGAAATGCCTCTCAATATATCAGTTGGTCATTTGGGGCATATGCTGTCAGTAATCTCGCTGTAGACTTTTTCTTTTTCATTCATTCTGTCTTTATTTGGTGTGACAAAGCAAGGCATTTACAACTTGGCATTGCTAGATAATGGACTGGTTTCACTTGTTCACATGATCTAAATTTGGAACCACAATGGTGCTGGCTAACTTTTCAAACATTTCAGTCAAGTAGAAGTGGATTCACTTAATTTGCAAATCAGAAATGCAGGTTCCTGGCTTGAAATAATTTCTTTTTTAGTTTTATTTATGGGTTTCATCATTATTTGCTTTAACATGGGTAGTGATACTGTTTGGAACAAAAGATATATTTTATTGAAGTGATAACAGCAATCGTCTAAATAGAATTCCGTGCTTAGATTTAAAATTATTTTAGTTTCTTATACAAAGAGAATGTGTTGTCATCCATATTCATCCAAATGTCAGACCTGACACTCTTAACTCTCTTGGCAAGTAATAGTGGCCTCTGGAGGAAGTTTGATACTCTTTTGAGATTATTAAGACAAAAATGAAACAGGCATTAGCCAAATAATCTTGTCAATAAAATTAGGTGTGGGAACGCATTTATAATTTGACACTGTGATGTTCATGAATCAATTGCCAATACCTTTTTCTGCTGTACCTTGGTGTCTTATCTCAGTCAGGTTGTTTCTAGTAGTTCTTGGTCATCTTATAAAGTGATATGTTTCTGTTGGTAGTTTGGTTCTGTTATAGGGTTAAGAAGTAAAGTCTGTACACAGGAATATAAACAGAGAAGTTTTTCTTCTAGAGATTTAAATTTTAGGGAAATGTCCATGAACATCATTATGTCTGGGCAACTACTATAATTTATATGGCTATTCTCTGGGATTCTCCTGTTGCAGCAGCATCTGCTGCAAAATCTTCGATATCTTAAGTTTGGTCGTGAGATTTCTTCCTGCATCCCAAATATGGATCAATTGTGTTGGCTGGAGTATAGTTATATTAAATCCACTTGTTGGATGGTTACAGGTGAATCCTTTTCCACCTTCTGCTGACTCGGGGAATGCTAGGATTATAAGTTATGCATGAAGCCCCAAAGCCAGCAGTTAGAAAAAAGCTTATACTGATGTTCTTGCTGGACTCTGATAACATTATCTGTTTTACCTTGTTCCACATACTTCAATTTTAGAACATCACTTAACTTTATCTGTTTTACCTTGTTCCATATACTTCAATTTTAGAACATCACTTATTTTTTCACTTTGCAGCTGGGGTTTTCTTCCCATAGGGCAACACCATTATTTTAGAACATCATGTATTTTTTCACTTATTTTGAGTCTTTCATGTGGGTCTATCTTTTGCATTTTCATTTCTGGTGTTTTCTTGTGTGGATCGGGAATCATGCGGTGCAATCAATTATCAGTTTTTGTCCCAACAGTATACAGTTGCTTTAATTATGGATCTACATGTGTTTCTCTTGCATCTAGTGCTATTTTAATGTAGATGGCATACATAGTAAATGCCCCAAGTCAGAAGAGAAATTGGATTCTGCTAGTATATTTTCTGCGAAAGTACAGTAGTTTGCCAAATCCTGTATTTCATGTCATCTTTTGAAAACAGTCAGAATGGAAAGTTCAGTTACGGATATGCGAGCTCGCCAGGCAAGAGATCTTCAATGGAAGATTTTTATGACACAAGAATTGATGGTGTTGATGGAGAAATAGTTGGCCTGTTTGGAGTTTTTGATGGTATCCCTCCCTCCCTTCCTCCCTCCCTCTCTTCTCCTCTCTTTCAACATATTTGTGGGTTTTGGTCTGGTAGAATGCATAATTGCAAACCTTATCCCTGAAAAGTAGTTTCAGAGGGAGTGCTTTGCTGAGCTATTTTACTTGTGTTAGATCACATGCCTTGATTTTCTGGAATTCTGGGTACTTGTCATTTTGAGCCATTTTGGTGTATTTGCTTTATCTTTTAGAAAAATTGTGTATGAGAATACTTATGAACCGATCCACAGGTAAGTCAAATCCAAAGAAGCATATCTACTACAAAGCTAACTTGTACAAGTTACAGGGTCATGAGATAGCCAAGTAAATAGACATATACATACTTACACTGACTTCTGATGAGTAGATCTATCGCTAGGGGAATCTATCATTTGCAAGCTACTAACTTCAAAGGTGGTTATTGAACAACATGCTTAAAATTTATGGTGTTCCTTTATTACTGGGTGAAACTGCACCAACAGAACCATTAAACACTGTAGATGAGTAAGATTTTCCTTTAAAATGAGTTGTTGCCTTCCAAACCTCATCTCCAGGACCCTGGTGATTTAGTGCAACATGAATCATGCTGTTCAGGAAGACTTGATGAAGTACAACCAAAGAAGAGATGAATCCAGGATTCTCCAGCATAGATGGAAAGAATTCAAGTAGTTCAAATATCAGCGTTTGCTTAATTAAGAAAGCATTTTTTACCATATTATGGACAAATGTCTATTAGATTTGACAAGGGAACCTGATCAAATTATCCTATCTCTCGTCAGATCTTTACCCTCTCCAACTAGTCTTAAAGTGGCTGGGAGAATATTTTTCATTTTTTGTAGGGAGCTATATAAGTTTGTGTTCATCTTTTGTTGTGGGGGGTGCTGTAGTAGTCTTGATTTGTTTGTGAGGAAGTTTCTACCATGATATTCTGATACAGGATGGTTCTTTTTCTAAAGATGAATTGTTAGAAATTCAGTTTTTATTTTTA
>KK899681.1:205831-264320 GCA_000696445.1 Aquilaria agallochum | reverse complement strand
TTGTGGGGGGGGGGGGGGGGGGGGGTGTGGGGCTGACTTATGGAAAATAGTTGGCAAAAGATATATACATGAAGTCATAGTGGCTTATTGTCTTTGGAAATCTGTGTCAGGTCATGGAGGTGCACGTGCAGCTGAATATGTGAAGCAAAATCTTTTCAGTAATCTGATCAGGCATCCGAAGTTCATCTCTGACACAAAATCAGCAATAGGTCTTTACTTCTTGGCTCTTAATTTTTTTTTCTTTCATAGCATACCCATCTTTATCTATTGACCAACTTGTATTCTCTGAATTCTGAAATGTCCAGCTGATGCATACAGCCATACAGACTCAGAATTTCTAAAATCAGAAAATAATCAGAATAGAGATGCTGGATCAACTGCTTCTACAGCTGTGCTTGTTGGTGATCGTTTACTAGTTGCAAATGTTGGTGATTCAAGAGCTGTCATCTGTAGAGGAGGAAATGGTAGTATTTTTGGCTTCCCTCTCTAATTACTCTTTGCTGTTGCTGGATGTATTTCTCTTGATGTGACTTGAATATCTAAGCAATGCTTCTAAAAAAATTTTATACGGGGCTTACAGGCCACCCTTTTTCAGCATAATTATCACAAAATGATGATTCTGGTGTGCTGCTTAAGGCTGAATTGTCTTTCTTTAGTTTCCTTGGGGGAAGTAATGATTTGAGAATATTCTTTGTAATATAGCATTCCTGTTTGGTGGAAAATTTTAGTCAGTGAAGTGAATCTTGGTTTTTGGAGACTGCTGTTTTTAAGAAGGTAGCAATGCCCTTCTGTTGTTGCTGCTGATTAGGTCATTCTTTTTCAATTGGGATTCTCGATTACTGCTTTAGAAGAAACTATATGAGAAGAGTTGGATACATGATTCAGTTTCTCTGACCTTGGTACACAATTTTAGTGTAACTTCAAGATTAGTGTGCAAGCCTTTTGATTTATCCCTAGAGGAGTTTATATATGGTTTCTATGTGCAGCTATTGCTGTATCTCGAGATCACAAGCCAGACCAAAGTGATGAGCGACAGCGTATTGAGGATGCTGGTGGCTTTGTGATGTGGGCAGGTGAGTACAGTTTGCCAGGGAATAGTATTGTGCTTGACATCCTTAAGAATAGTTGTTCGCTTAAATGGCTTTCTAATGTGCTTACTTTCTATGACTGAATGTATACCCTCAGGAACTTGGAGAGTTGGAGGGGTTCTTGCTGTTTCTCGTGCATTTGGTGATAGGCTCTTGAAGCAGTATGTTGTTGCTGATCCAGAAATTCAGGTATAGTTGAATTTGGATAATATCTGAGATACTCCTTCAGTTTCACAAAAGATGACCATTTTACCTTTTTTTACTAAAGTTTAACTTAAATATATTAATATTAATTTGTATTATAATTTTTTTAAAAAATTATATTTATAAACTAGTCTTTAATGTACTATTTTCATATAAAAAGTTTATATTTCTATAAGAAATTTTGAAAGAAAGAAAATCATGAATTAATTGCTGTGAATAGTAAAGAGGAGAAACTGTGTGAGATGGAAAAAGATGGACTTTGGTAATGCATAAGATCTGTTCTAACATCATCAATTCATCATTTGAGGAAAATCGCTAATTGTGTGAAAAACCATTAGAGTCACTATTATCTTGATTATTCTCTATGAAGCATTGGCCACTTATATGTCGATGGAAATTTGCAGGAAGAGAAGGTTGACAGCTCTCTCGAATTCCTCATTCTTGCAAGTGATGGGCTATGGGATGTTGTGTCAAACGAGGTAAGGCTAAGGCTATGGGGGTGTTCTCTTTTTGCATGTTCAATCCAAGTTTGTCTGCATGACTGATTATTACCTATCAGGAGGCTGTTGCGATGATAAAACCCATTGAGGATCCTGAGCAAGGTGCTAAAAGGCTGATGCAGGAGGCATACCAGAGAGGCAGTGCTGACAATATCACTTGTGTTGTTGTACGGTTCCTAGCCAACCAAGGGGGTTCTTCTCGCACTGCCTCGGAAGCAGTACTTCCAAAACATGTCTAGATGCTGGAAAATAAGGTGAAACAGACTCAAAGCCAAAGTAGTAGGTGGGTATGATAGAAAAAATTCAACAGTATTGTACTGTTATAAGGATAGAGGAAGAACAAGTGTTTTGTTCTGTCAATGTGTGCATAACAATTGAATGGTGAATAGAATAGAGGAGGAGCAGCTCTGGATGTAGCTTTCAAGTTGGGATTCCGTGTTGGCTCTAGTCATAGATGTCAGTGTGTGAATTTGTAAAGAGTGGAGCTTATAAGTCCTTCATTTGTACTAGAATCGTATGTTGTAAATGTCGTAACGACCTTGCCTGGTACGGTCATGCCGTACATTGTGCAATTTTTTTTTTATCGGGTGAGCAGAGACGTTATATTTGCCTTGTCCCAAAACTTTTGCTCTATTTCATTGACTTTTTTGGTTAGAAATTTTTTTTAAAAAATACATATATTTAGAAACTAAATATCTTGATTTATTATTCATATATAAAATTTTTTCATTTATATATTAAAATGTTAAAAATAAAAAATTTTAGATTAATTGTTGAAAATAAATGGAGTAAAAGTTTTAGGATAGGGAGAGTAACTAGTAAATTGGGGGATGAGAGAAGTAGCCATATTATGTGCAAAGGTCGCTCACTCTTATGGGACGATGACCACTGAGGAGAGGGAGAGCCTCCATAGAACCCATTGCTTCTTGGCCCACCTGGGACATATGTAGCTTAATGCTAGTGAACAATATAATACTTGCAAGAACTAAAAGCAAAAAGATAGTATGTTAAAGAAATGCCAATTGAGAGATGTTGCCCTCTAGGCTACTGCTGCTAGTGCTCGGAGTCCTACTTTTGTTACTAAGGAGCATTGTGGGATGAATATTTCCCGTTGCAATCTAGGAAGGTAGGCTGCTACTCCCATGCTATTAATAATTTTATATGATGCTATGCCCCATTAGAAACAAAAGTATATGGCCTTTGAGATGGCCTTTGACGCATGTTTGAACCCCAAGTATGGCAAAGAGATTTAGGGGACCAAAAGGGAATAAAGAATGTTGGGCTAGGTAGGCTTTAGACTTGTTTAGTTAGATTATCTTTCCTTGCTATCATAAACTAGGCATGGAATAGGCCATTGTAAAAAATGCACTTATTTTTGCCTAACCAAATTATCCAGATGTAGAGACTGAAAACATGAGCTAAGGCAAATGCCATTTATTTCAAGCAACAAGCATTGAAGAGAGCTAATTTTTAAGGTAAGGATAATTTGTTGTTAACAGGTTAGTGCAAAAGTTTCCTCATACCTCCTTAGAACTTGGATAATCCCAAAGACATGCATTATCTTTTCATGACTAGCATGACATCACATTCAAATTAGATCTAATAGACCTTAATGAGTGGCCAAATTCAAGATTCTAAGCATTTTTAAAAGAAAATTTTGAATTTCTATAGGATGTTGGAGGTCCAAAATTTCTTCAGAATATTGGAGAAATAACGAGCAAGGAATTTATTATTAAGTTTCCTTTCAAATTGAGTAATATCACTGATTTTCTATAAAGCTCCATGTTATACCCCTTTTTTGGTGTTGAAAACACTTGACAAGTTACCAAGCCAAATAATTGAGTCTCAATTGTCTACACTTTGGGAGGAGGGAGATTCTAGTATTTGTTCTACAATTGTATGAGGGAATAGACAATGAAAGAGAGTGATGTTCCACATATTGTTCTCATGATGGTAAAGATCAGACACTTTTAAATCGGCATCATGGAATGCACTTGAAGAGATATTTTTGAGTAGCGAGGGAGATATCCCAGGAACCCAAGCACCTTCCCATACTCAAATTGTCGAACCATTTCTAATATTCCATTGACTATGGCCTTTTAAGATTGCTCTGCTATATACCTAACTTTGCCAAATCAAGGATCCATTATCTGCTGCTTTAACATTCCAAATAGAATGTGAGTGACCATACTTTGCTAAGAGAACATGATAGACAAGTTTTCTTGGTGGGTCTATGAATATTTTCTAGAAAATCTTTGCAAGAAGGGTTTAGTTAAATAACCGAAGGTCTTTCTTGCAAGACCCCCTAACCCCTTTGGTAATGTTAGAATCCCTTAGGTGCATCATATGGATTCATTGCTTCTCATGAGCGCTTGACCATCAAAAGCAAATGAAGTGTTGAATAAAGCATCCTATAGGGTTACAAATACTTTGAACAGAGGCATGATATAAGTAGGGATGGAAGATACTATAAAGTATATTAAAGTTAAGCTCCTCATGTTGTTTAAAAGACTCTATTTCCAATTTTCAAGCCATTGCGTGATTCTGTCAACTAAAAAATGATAAGAGGATGATTTAGACATCTCTTAATAAAATAGAAACCTAGATAATTAAGAATGTCATTATTGACAATAGATGCATTCTTTACTGGCAAAGTCTATTTTTTACCAAGTTTAATACATTTCTGCTAAACATATACCCAATTTTTTTTAAATTAATGTCTTGTTCTACTGCAACCAATTAAAGTTGTAATGCATCCTGAAGAGGCATAGTTGCCAAAGTGATTAGGATGAAGAATATGAGACAATCATTTACAAGAAAAGATGAATAGTAGTGGGCCCATTTTTTTTTTTTTCCCTTGAAACCATAGATCATGCCTGGAATGTTTTAGCATAGAGGAAAATATGAGGAAGAAGAGAGTCTTCTTGCCATTTTCCAATTTTAGGGGAGAATCATAAGTGGTATAGCTTTTGAGTAGAATAGAGTATGAGACAATTATTAGACACTGCATGATCAAATAAAACCAAAAATCAGGGAATCGTATAGCACGAAGAAGGTTTTCTTATTCATGACCATTAAAGTTTATCATAAAATTTACTAATATCTAGTTTATGCACAGCTTTATGCCCTTGATGTCATAATTCTTTTTTATGCACAAAGGTTCCATTGAAAGGGGAATGCATTAAAATTACCAGCCGACTTTAATCACTTATGCACAAAAACAAAAGATAAGGTCAGGAGGACCACTTTGGATGAGACATGAGGAAGACTCCTCTGATACCTAAGTCAGTAAGATTTTAGTGTATGAAAATAAGGAAAAGCAAGAGAGATAATTTGCATATATATATATATATGTTCTTGAGCCTACATAGGCTTGATTAGACATCCATCATTAATTTGGTGTTTGCCCTATTATCTCGATGATAATTTGGACCATTTCAGGTTGCATGTATCAATAAGCTTGTGCACTTAGTGAATGCGGTGTCTAAGGGGTCCCTACATTCTGATGTGTATATGTAGAAAATGTCCTTCCTTGAGGGGCCAGAGCTAATTTAATCCTTATGCGTATAAGGCTTTTTGCAAGTTAGCTTCCTTTGGGTGAACTATTTAGTGTAAAGCATAGATGAGGTTAACTTAATAATGGCTTTAGACTCATGTCATTTGTGGGGTCTATTTTTTAAGTTGGCTATTTGCCTTATCCCATGGATGGATCTAGTTTTAACAAGTGATGATGAGTAATAAATGTTTTTGTCATAGGGCACAACAGATGCCATAAGTTTCTACTTGAACCTTCACCTTATAGATTCCCTGATAGAAGGAAGATACATTTCTAGTCATCTCTTTATTCATTTTTATGGGTCTCATCGTTCTCATAAAGATCTTATCATAGAGGTAAGCCCATTTTGTATAATCTATTTGGGCTTAATGAAAATTTGCCTATTTTTGAACATGTTACCACCTTACTGTAGCTTTTAGGACATGATGTTGTCTATAAGACACGTTCTCTTAAGCATTCTTTTGAGAAGTTCAGTTAAACAACATGGGCTTAAACAACATTACCTTCCTTTAGGCCTTCATTTTGTTTTCTCAAGGCCAGTAGCCTTTCTTGAGGCCTTCTTCCTAAGATTTTTATCCCAAAGAACTTCCTCGAGTCCTTTTGCAAGGAGGCCTACCCTGAAAACATCTTCTCAAATGACTCCCTTGATTCATTCTTCCAAGAGGTTGGCCTAGAGGCCATCTTTCTAAAGGATTCCCATAAGTCCTTTTTCCAAAAGGCCTATCCTAAGGCCACCTTCCTAAAGGACTTCATTTGTTTTCCTTGAGGCCTTCTTCTTAAAGCCTATAATTTATTTCGTGAGGCCTAGGCAATTAGATTCTTTTTATATCTTGGCATCATGTCTTGGCTAGAGTACTTTATGTTGATCACAGTCATGATGTGATAGTGGGTCCTTTAAGACTTAGGTGATTTTAAAGTAGGGAGCCCTAGCTTCAACATAAAAGTCTTAACTCCAATATGCAATGCCCTAGCCTCTACCCAAGTGGCCCTGAGGTTCCTGGGTTTCAAACATTAGTATCGACAAGATATTTTACGAAAGTTAAGGCAAAATTTAAGTAATTTTTATTTAAATAAATTGTTTTACACTAGGTAAGGCTTGATATAGGAGGCTATAGTCTTAATGCAGAAAACCCTAGTTTCAATGCATGAGACCCTAGTCTCAATGTGGAAGGCCGTAGTCTTACTATAGTAATCCAATGGTGGATTCCTTAAGGTCATTGAATTTTATACATTGATACTTGTGTGAAATTACTTGGTACCATATGGGCAAATGCATGAATTTCCTTAACCTTCATAAATTGTTTGATCAAGGTAAATGCCTTGGCCATGTCTACCATAATGAATATCTTGCTACCCAATGATAGTGTGTTAATGAAGCTTGCATGCAATTGGGCACTCCTTTCTTTTTCTTCATAGGAAAACACATGGATTTTCCCAACCTCCTCAAATTAGGCATCAAAGATATATTTAGAAACATCATGGAAGTCCTATTCGAGGCCATTAAATCATGATTGCACTTTTATGACTTTGGTTAGTTTCATTTAACTGGTCTACATGTGATTTTCATATATAGTCATCCAAATACTTTTATTACTTTCCAACTAATGCTATACTTTTTGTTCCCATTACAGTAATAGATAAACCCTTAAAGGACTTTCCTCAAGCACCTGGTGATAGTGACACTAACTTTGCGCTCTATTTTACCAACCACCAATTTGTGTGCTATTGGGTTTCGTCATTACTAATTATTAGCTTAAGGGAGCCCTTGCTATCTAGGTACAAAAAGACTCATTATGACAATATTTATCACATGACTTTATTGAGCACCTGGTAAGCATAGAGCAAGTGCTCATAATTTTCAACAAGAGTCATTCTTGTAATATTCATAGTGAGGCAATTTTGTATTTTTTGGGTCGTTCAACCCTGCTCTTGGCTTGCACTCAAAATGCAAGTAAATAATCCAAAAAATCAAAGGTAAAATGGAGAGAGAGAGAGAGAGAGAGAGAGAGAGAGAGAGAGAGAAAGAGAGAGAAAGAGAGAGAGAGAGAGTCATGGATTATTTCTGATGGTGTTTGGGACAAACACTAATTTTATTTGATGCCGCTGGAGGAACTTACGGAGCTTTTCACTTAGCGGAGAGATTGGGGTTGGATCTAGGGAATGTGGCCTTCAATAGTTTGGCAAATAATACCTCTGACCCTTGCTTTTAGAAGCCAATATTGTCTTAATCATTACACCCCTCTGCTTTCTTTTGAACAATCATGTGTTTGCTAATGGCCATGGAGGTTTCACGATGGGAGAAGGGTAAAGTTTTGTCAGCAATAAACACTTATGCACTGGAATTCGTGCCAAATCATCTTCAAGAGATAGGGATGGCAATTAGAGTTCATCCAAGTCCATCCATGGCCTTTATGGTCCCAAGCATCCTAGAGGCCTCTTGGTTGCACATACTAGCTAAAGGCTTGTGGTTGTTAAGCCCCCGCCTCATAGATGCGGCTATTGTCACTGCCGTTTATGCTTAAAGACCATTGTTACACTGTTGTACTACAGCAATTGGTAATTGGATGATCTTTTTTGGTTTTTCATAGACGGCACCAATTGACACACAAAGTATAAAGAGAAGTGAGAGAGGTACTTCTTTATATGTAGAATGGTGGGTTTGATGGGCTTGTGTCCCGGTACTCAAGCCTACATAGGCTTGACTAGGCCTCCATCCTTAGCTTGATATTGAGCCTGTTAACCCGTGGGCTATCACTTTTCTTTTTGAGTTGGAAGGCGTCGACTAATTTACATCGAGCGTACGCAACGAAGTTCTCATTGATTTTCTTAAGGTCCGATTTGGAAAATCGCTATTCGTCCAGCAAGTAATGGACTTCGGGTCCCGCCGACTACTACTGGTAGTAGCACATGACAATGTGGAGGAAACCTTTATTTTTATTTCTTTCTTTTTTTTTCTTTTTGAACGAAGTGGAGGAAACCTTGTTGAGTCGTGAGGTAAAATGGGAATTAAAAAATGGAGCACAATAATTTCGACAGTCTCAAGTACACTGGATAAAGTCCAAGTAATTATTCGGATTTCTTTGTAAGGTATATTTAATTGTTACTTCAATCAGCAATTACATTAAAACGTAAAGTGGGCCGTATTGTTTTGTCTCTTTACTCGTAGCCTCTAGGTGACACTGCAAATCTCCAATAGCAACTCAGATTCCGATTTGCTAAGTCTTGGACCAAAATTTAAAATTATGACCTTTCTTTCAACTTTCTGAATTTAAGAAAACGAACTTGGAGAAAATGTGATTCTGAATGATACGACTACTTATAGTAGTTTATGTATATAGCAGGCAGTAGTCTTTCAACTTTCTGTATCTACGAGGCGGGGACCAGCCTCCTATCAACGGCGGAGCTGGTGATTTCTGCTTCGGGAAATAGAAGAAAGAAAACAGAGTGCAAGAATCTGAAGCAGGAAACAGCTACTTGTATTAATAGAAAGCATAAGGTGATTAGTAACAGTAGAGAAGAAAAACACCTAGACTAGACTAGACTAGAGTCACTAGCTATATACATCCATCAACAAAAACGCTTAGGGGTCGTTATTTGACAACTTCAACGCATCAAAAACCCTTCACCTTGAAGAAACTGGCAAGGGCCGGAGAGAAGAGGCTGCACGTAAAGTAAAACAACTCGAATCCAAATAGCTTTAAAACGACGGCACCACGCCGAATCCGTACATGGAGCTCCGCTCCACATCACCTTCGATGTCGGAGCGCTTCGCGAACCTTCCCTTGATCCGCGGCCTCATCTCTGCGTACGCCTTCCGGGACGCGTACCGTATCGTCTTCTCGAACTTTCGGTTCTTCCTCTTCTCTCTGTATCTCAGAACCCTTGCTTCTCTGTCCACTGCCGACAGCTGAACAGCCGGGCTCCCCACCTCTCCGTTCCTCCCGAAAGGCTTCGATACGTCCGCCACCGCCGCGCCGTCCGGCACCACTCCCACCTCCATCGAAGAAGAAGACATCTGTTCAATCGGAAACCAGAGGATTAATTACGAAATGAACCCCGATTTGTTAGGTTGTTAGGATTTATCCCACAACTAGAATTTAACTTACGCTGTGGGTGAGACAGTGAGAGTTAAAGCCATAAGCAAAGGGTTTGGCTCCGGCGAAATCGAGGTCGAAGCAGTTGTCATTCAAGATCGGAGCCGGAAGGCTCTTTCCCTGGACGGGGACGACTCCGTCGGTTCCAGAACTGTTCTGATCATCCGACTCCATCTTCGGATCCACCGGGCCGTAGTCCAGATCCAGATAAGGATCCATCTCAGGGAAGACGTATTGGCCCGTGTTCACATCCGGGCTATCAATCGCCTTCTGGTTTGGGTTTGGGAGCAGCCACGAAGCTGCCTCTGCTTCCTCCCTGGTCACCTCGTCGACCTCCGACAAGTACCTCTCGCCTAGGAAGTTGACGGTGCCGTTGGGCTTGACCGGGTTGACGGAATCGTAGAAGGGGGTGACTGGTACACGCTCGTGGCGGCGAGCGAGTGGGTTGGCAGAGTGGATGTCGCGGTCGCAGGTGACGCAGAGCGCGGCGGCGTCGGCCTTGCAGGTGACGTGTGCGGGTGCGTGCTCGCAGACCTCGCAGACCCAGACCCGGGCGTGGCGGGACGCGAGCTTGTTGGCGGCGTGGACCTTGGAGTCACAGCTGACGCAGAGAAAGGCCGAGTCGGCTCGGCAGAAGAGCGTAGCGGTGGCGGATTTGCAGGAGTCGCATAGCTTGGAGGCCATCTATCTATGTATCACCCTGCTCCCTCTTCTCTTCTCTGCGAATCTTCTCAAAGTTATTAGGGAGAAAGAAAATGGGGAAACGCAATAATGTGAAAACGGAGCTGTCTGTTTCTATAATTTCAGCAAGCCTTAGCCAAGCGTGTCGAGAACAAGAAGTCTATCTATCTGGTGGGTCAGGGGAGATCCAGGTGAGAGCTAATTGGAGGGCGCCGCGTGGAGAGTCTTAGCCAGATATGAAAAGGGCGGAAATGAAAATAATAATTTATGAGGAAGTGAATGAGAGAGCGGTCAATTGTGAGCCCGGGGCCCACAGCGGAAAGGCCACTGCCGATTCAGTGTTTTGTTTGCACGCACACTGAGCCGAGTGAAGAAAACACTGAATGGAGAGCGATAATGCCGTGGGAGAAGTGGACCTGCCGCCACTTGCCATATTGGATTGGCTTTGGGTTCGGGATGGGGATGGACCGGATCTGATTCATGCCCATTCCCTAGTGCCGTGGATCTGCAAATGTAATGTTTTAGACCCCCCAAAAAACAGCTCTCTCTTTCTAGATATCTGTCAACCTCTATTTAATTGGAAGAAAGAGGGGGGGAGCATCAAACTGAGGAATATAATCAAGTTATCAAAGGAATCTTTAACGCGAATCATGTCCTTCGTCTCCCCCCTGATTGCATGGAAGAGCCATAACACGAACCACACCCCTCACTACTAAAGAGTTGATTCAGCAGCTACACATTCCACCCTCCTCACAAACTTCCTCATTTAAATCACTGACTCGCATCTTTTCCTGACCTCCAGGCATCGTAGACTCAGGGATAGATCCAAAATTTTTTTATGGGTCCATATATAATTGTTTTAACTTTAGTCAGTTTAATCTAAAATAATTTATTTTTATTTTAATATTTTTTTCAGAATTAATTTCTTGTGAAAAGTGAATATTATACAAGTATAATAATCCTTTAAAAATATATTTTTTATGTCATTATTAAAATTTTTATGATTTTTATTCTTGTCCCAAACAGATACCCTACCTTAACATTTGTTCCAATGAAATACCTAATCTCTTGATGTGTGTTCCACCCAGATATTTTCTGTTTATTTTTCTGTTAAATCAGACAAAACATGCTGACATGACATTAAATAATACTAAAATAAATTTAAAATAATAATTTTAGTCCTAAAAGTTTCCCACTCACTAATTCTAACAATTAAACTTTAACTAAAACTAATTCTACTTTCCTTCACCCAATCCAGTCCCCCTAAAACCCTAACCTCTCTTTCCCGCCGCCACGCCAGAACCTACTAACCACCTTCAGAGCCACCCCGGTGGCCGCTAATTCATCATTTGCGTTGGCTACCTTTCCTTCGACGGTCACCATTGGCGATTCAACCGATTCACCATCTCTCGCCAACACCTACCCTCCTCTCCACACCATGAACTTTGTGGCGATTTGCCTCCAAGATTGCTACGATTCTTGCTTATCTCTCGATCCTCCACCTTAACCCTCATCTCCAATTATCGCTCAATTGCAAGGACTTAAACGAGCTTCGCCATGGAAACCATTGTCATGTCTCTCCGATCTCCCTTTTGGCCTTGTTGACCATTTATGTTCCCTTCGAAATCATCGATCAACTAGGTACTTCTCTGGCAGCGCACGAACATTGGTTGGCTGGGAGGAAAAGTGGGAATGGCCATGAGATCACAACTTTTGGCTTTTATGATGATGCATGATTTGTGTTCGACGATATGTTCCACCGACAACTGATGCCTTTTAGGCAAACAAATTCACCTAGGGTAGTGGCCGATTGCATCTATGGCCGTGAATCAACCAGAGAAGGATGAATCGGCTTCTCCGATAGCATTACAGATCGCATCTATGGTCGACGTCAGCAACCATGATTGCTTCCTCCATTATAGACCTAGAAACTTCATCTGCAACAACAACGATGCCAACCAAGAAACCGCTTCCTCCAATAGCGATGACACTCAGATTTAGTACGAGTGTTGCTGAAATAGTGGGTTGCGGGTAGGTCTGTCGAGCACTTGGGGAATACTGTGAGAATTGAAAGAGAAGGGTTGGGCGGAGGAGTGGGAAGAGTAGATTTAGAAGTTTAGGGTTTAGAATTATTAATTAGAAAAGTTTGAGGACCAAAATTGTAATTAAAACTTTATTTTAATGTTATTTAATGTCATATCATCAATTTTCATCCAACTTAACGGCAAAATCAACGGAAAGCATCTGGGTCGAACACGCATCAAGAGATTAGGTACCTTGCTTGGACAAATGTTAAGGTTGATACTCATTTGGGACAAAAATAAAAGCTAAGTTACGCTTAGTGGACTTTACCCAATTTTTAATACCTAAAAGGTAAATTCATAAAAATTTAATATCATAAAAATTTTACTTTCAATGAATTATTATAACTACATAATCTTTGCTTTTCAATGACATTGGTCTACAGAGAAAAGATGTAAAAGAAGATGCGAAATTTTATTTAATTTCAATGTAGTTGTAGACAAAATAATTCTAATTATTTAATTTTTTATTTTATGTTACCCATTTTTCGAAATTAATGGAATCATTTGATATATTTCAATAGTGTCCATCTAAAAATTACTTAACTTTTTTAAGGAAATTAAAAGTTTTAATGAGGTCCATGGACTACATAGTGTTCCATATAGGTCTGTCTATGCAGGACATGGGCCTAAGCAACGGATGGCCTGCAACCACACATCAATCCACACACCAACACTTTTGCCCTTCCAACTCTCCACCTCAACCCCTTTTCAAGCATTAGTCTTCCTGCCATATCAAAGACAGGGTTATTCCTTTTTGTTCATTAAGAAAGTTAAAAAAAAAATCTACTAATCTTATTCATACCAATCCTCCAATGTGAGCCATCCAATCCTAAACCCGTCCTACTTACAATGTTTTGGGGCATTCATGAGCCTTAAATAACAGTATTGTTCCCAAATCTTTAATTATGATTATAAATTGGTTCTCAACCTATATTTCATTATAACTTGGTCTCAAGTATTAATAATTCATTGTATATTGGCCCTTGAACTAACTCTAGATAAGATTAAGTTGGCCCAAATACTCATTTTATCAAGAGAAAAATTTGATAATTTAAATTATATAGTGCTATTAATAAATTAAAACACAATTTGAATTTATGTAAAAACAGTTATTAAATAATTTAAATTAGAATTGAAAATGTTGATATTCAATAGTTATGTGAGAATTAATAAATTTCAATTTTTTGGTAGCTTTCTTGCAATAACTTAAAACCGTTTCATAATTTTTTTAGTAATTACTGAACTATTTAAATAATTAATTTTTTCTCTCCATAAATCATATTACTATACCAGCTCAGTCTTGCCTTAAGTGACACAATTTAAAACCCTAGGCACCCGCGTAATTCATATTTTTCAGGAAAAATGTTAAAAGAACGTGTTTTTACGGTAATGAACAGTAGTGTTTTTTTGTACCTTTTCTACCTTTATGTGGATTTTCTTTTTGTTTGAGCACAAAGTCGTCATGCAACATCTCTCGTGCGAATGTTGATTTTTGCCACCATTAATACCTGACACGTTTTTCACCAGTTCGTGAAAAAGAATGAAGTTTTGTACTAATCATTGAAAGCAATACAACTCCAAAGGAACAAAGATATTCATTAACAATATAAATTATTTTTTTAAATTAATTTATATTTTAAGTTTCATACTTATTTTATATACTGTTATATAAATCATCATAACATGAAAAATATACAAGCCACTCTCGATGTGCTTTTAAGTATATCATATTTTTTGTAAGTTGTTTTTTTGCTTCTGCTTCTACTTTAGGTCACTTAGGTATTACATAGCATAGGAGCAATATGCAACAAATTATAAAGGTTTGGGACTAGTTTACAATGAAGTAAATATTGAAGATAAATTTGCAATGAAAACTAAACATTTAGGGCTAAGTTACACTAAAATATTTAATGTGTAAATTTACACTGAAATTAATTATATTACAAATTACAAAATTCAGATTTAAAATAAAGATTTCAAGAGATTGACTTTCTAGCATGTTTTTCACATGCACAATATTTTAAGTAACATTTCAAAACTTTGATGGGAACGGCTTCCACGAGATCACAAACTCCAAACTTTGCCTTATGCAACCACAAACCCATTTTCTTTTTTTGGATTAGGACTTTTTGCTGTTCTCATTGGACTTGGATTTTCGACATTTTTTGCCGCTTCTTTGGAGCTTGACTTAATGCAGAACAGAAACACATCCTTTACGTTTCATGCTACTTCTGTTGGATCTGAACTTAAACTTGATGCAACACCATTACACGTTCTTCATGTTTCTCATTCTGTTCTTCAACTTTGGCCTTAAAATTAGGGTTTGATCTTGTTTGGATTTGATTTCTTCTCATATTAGGCATTTGTGCTTGATCAGTTTGAAGAACTTGAGAAAGATTTTCTGTAGAGAAATTTATGCTCTCTAGTTCTACCTGTTGTCCAATTTTTTTTATTTTGTGTTTTTTTCCCTTTGCTCTAGAAGGCTATTCATAAGTGTTGAGACTAAGTGGCTTAGTGTAAATATTTATGGTAATTATCATTAAATTATCTTTTACATTTATCACAATAGATAATTAATATGATAATTATCTATCCCTCATTATCCTCATTATTTAATTTAAAAGAATAGTTAACAAAATATTCTAGAAAATATAGTCTGAGATGTGCGTTTTTGCTTCTTATTTTGGGGTTTCAACTTTTTAAACCCATTAGCCAAAATGGATTTGGTCCAAGACTCTAAGTGGAAACTGGTTTTTGTTTGAGGCTTCCGATTTTGTATTTTTGGGCTACAAAAAGTAGCCTTCTTAGCCTTGTGGTCCTAAAATTTAATAATTTTTTGGTAATCAAAATAGAGAATACAAGAAAATATTAAGAGATGATTGAGGTAGAAAGTTGATGGGTGATCAACACTCTTCATCTTGGAACGACAACAATTGAGTAGTGTTAGAAAGAATTGATAGCAGCCAATAGAAAACCAACAAGACGAAGGAGATTCAAGTTAAGAGATAAAAATGTCTGAGATAACTTGTAGCACCTACAAACAACCAGTGGGAATTGTTACTGATGCGAGGCCTTGAGTGGACGCAAAGTATATTACTTCATGAATGGCACAAAATTTCAATTTAAATACAGATTCACAACCGGGAATCAGAATGCCCGAATGATGTCTTGGAGGGGCATTGATGCCCAGTCATACCTAAGCAGTTGCCTCTAATCCTATTGAACTCCACCAATCACCATCAATGATGAAGATTTTTGGATGACAAAGCACGACCCAATGTTGATTGTGACCAGGAATGACATAAGGTAGGGGCAAATTAAATGGAAAATAGGAGTACCTCTATTAAAAATTGTTGGTCATGGATAATTGTAGAAAGAAATCATCTATTCTAAATATCAAGAAAAAAACATGAAACACAACATTCATGAAAGTGAAGCGATCAATATAGACAGTCCAAAGAGTCTCTATTGGAAAATGGAACTAATCCATCGATAAGTGCTTCTTTTGGTTTAGAAGAAAAGCTAACCATTCTTCAAATGAATTATAAGATGTGTGTGAAGGCCAAGAATTAAAGTTACCCTGGATGTCTTGTCAACCCATACATTTCCAAAATAGATGAAACATAGTTTTTGCCAAGGAATGACATTATGGAATTTTTTAGAAAGACATTTCCATAAAAAAAATCAAATTTTTTAAGAATGTGCGAAGCCTAGATATCCCTAAAAATAGCAAGAAAATTTGGGTATGGCAAGCTAAGAAAAATTTAATAACCTTTTGAATTTTGGATGTGCATTTTAACATGACTTAGACATTTAAATTACATTTAATTTATTCGTGACTTGATAACATTTTGATATCTAGATCGCAAATTTGAGAGGGAGTGATGGACATTTTATGGGAATTGGGGTTCCTAAGATTTAATGTCCATATGCGTTAATAGTAGGGGTGGGACTTGAGATGGTCTGACTTGGCCTAGTCTGAAACCAACCTAGGGTCCAACTTGACACGGCCTGGTCAAAGACCAGTTATAATTTGGGCAGAATTTTGGAGGAACATTTTAAGACACAGACCGAAACCAGCTCGGCCGGTTCGGACCTAACTGTCAACTCACCAACAGTAAAAAACATTCACGTGCTAGATTTTTTTGAAAAATGGGTTAATACACCTTTAGTCTTCCAATGGTTTTCTGTCATATCTTTGCCCCAAATTCCCATTTTCACCTTCCAACAACTATATTTTAAGGAGTTTTTGGTCCAAACAAATTTTGATCATCCCCTATAAATAGGAATGTCATTTCCATTCCATCTTCACACTAAAATTCAATTTCTCTTCTTCCTCTATTGTATTCTTTTAAGTATTTTTGCTATTTTCTTTAGCTTTTTCTCCAATCTTTTCCTAATCTCCTAGTATTTTTTTTTTCAAATCATTACTATTATTTCGTCACTCATGGTTTCAAGAAGAAGGAGCAAGTCAATGGAGACTTCCTCATCCCACACCACCACCATTTGAAGCTTGTTCCGTCGTAGCTCCCGGCCAGCCAATAAAAGCATCTCAATTGAGGAGTTGCATGACGATGACCAAATCAATATGACAAATTACGATTTAGGTCTCGACGATCAGTTATCAGATGATGATGTTGAAGAGGTAGATGTGACATCAGCCGGGGATCATTAATACAACTGACACCAACAAGCTGTCAACCCCACACGGAGGATACACAAGGATAGGGGAAATTTTTGAGACTAACAGCTTAGGTTTGGGAGCACTATGAGCTCATATTTAAAGGGGGAGTCAAGGTACGAGAAATGCAAATATTGTAGGAAAAAATTGGTGCAAAAAAAAAAAAATTTTGGCACCGGAACGTTACGGTACCACATAGAAAATCAACATGCCAATATCTTTCCCAGTGCCATTACTAGTTTCGGAGGACAAATACAACTTGGGAGTATAACTAGCGGGTTAGATGTATTTTGATTTAACCAACAATCTTGTAGAGAATGCATGATAAATTAGGTGATGTTTATTGAAAAACTTTTTTCACAAGCTGCAGATGTGCACTTAAAATCTTGGATTAGATCATAATTAAACCCTACATTTAGAAAAGTTTATAAGAAAATAACTAAGAATAAGTGCTTTAAACTATTTGAAGACAGAAAATCAAATTTGCAAGCTTATTTCTCTACCCTTAACTACTGTGTGGCATCTGCTTTTTCAATCGTATTATTACGTTACTGGTCATTGGATTGATTCTGATTAAGTCATGTGAAAATGCATTTTGTCATTTAGGGTCATTGAAACTGATTATACTAGTTATCACATATATAATTTCATTTTAGAAACTTTACATAATTATTATTGTGCTGATAAAGTCATGTGCATTTTATTTGATAATGCTTTAAACAATTAAGTTGTTATTTTCCTTTTAAGCCAAGCATTGAAACCACATCTTGAAGATTCATTCTTTCATGTTAAATGCATGTGACACATTTTAAACCTTTGTGTGTAAAAAGGATTTAGAATTTTTTCAAAATGGAATGGTAATTATTCAGAATTCATTATCATTTTTTAAATCAAGACTCACTGTATTTTGTGAATTCAAAAGATTTTATTTTAAAAATCAAAAACCAATTTCTTGGAAATGGTTTAAATTGAATTGTCCAATCTGCTAGAACTCTACTTATTTGATGTTGCAAGATGCATATCCATATACAAATTTGTTGATACAATTCATGAACTAGGAGATGGGCTGTGAATTCCTTACTATTGAAGTTTGGGAAAAGTGTTCGAAATCTAGTGAATTGCTTATTTTTTTTTACAAGACAACTAAATTTTTCTTCAATGTTTACTATCCAACCGTTCATCAAGTTTTGTTTCGTTTAGTGAACGTTACATATGCTTTACATTAGTTTAAAGATAATGAGTTTTTGAAACTGATAGTCGAAGCATGCGGGCTAAGTGGCTTTTGTATTTCAAAAACATTGCCCCTCATTTTTTAGTTGCTTATTTGCTTGATCCATATATGAAAATGACGGACTCGACCACACTGTTTGAATGCATTTATCATACTTATTTAGAAATGTCCCGTATAAATGCTTTGGCTATGTCTATTATTTCTTTCGAGTACTTGCATTCTTTATATAAGTTATATTATAAGAGACATTTAGATAAGATAAGATTTGAAGCTTCTTAAATCGAGCCTTTTAAGAGATCAATCTCATCAAGATTCAACTAGGCCCTCCAAATACTTAAACGTCATCGACCGATGACTTCAGATTTAGCTGAGATTGATGACTAACTCAACACATCATTCGAGCTAAGCGACGTTAACATATTAGAGTGGTGGAAAGAAAAAAGATCAAAGTTTTTGATATTGTTGATAATTGCACAAGAGATTCTCGCAATTTTGGTCTCTACCGTGGCATCTGAGGCAACATTTAGTGTAAGGAAACAAGTAATATCAGAGAAATGGTCAAGATTGATGCCAGAGGCGGTGGAAGTATGTGTATACAACCGAGATTTGGGCTCCACAGCACTCTGAAAGCAAGACCAAAAGAGCTCTGATGACAAGATAGTGTCTGATGAGGCTTGAATTTTTTTTTCCCTATTTTACATTTAGTTTGTATTTGATCCGATTATACTGTTAAGCACAGATCATTTGTTTTAATTTTTGGTAATTTTTGGAGCATTTCACCATTAAAATATGTAAGGCCCATTTCAGTTATTTATAAATACCATTTGACTTTTTTACTTAATAAAAATTGCACTGAATGTGTTGTTTTTCTTAAAAAATAAATATTAAATACAAAATTAAGTCATTTATTATTATTATTTTTTAAAATGCTGAAACCCGCTCTGTGCCCAGTCCTGCTCAACCTAGACCCAGGACTGGCCGGTCCCGGGTCGGGTCGACCTAACACCTAGCACTAGTGCTAAACATGATAGATGGTACAACAGAAGAGTTCTAGACTTCTAGGACCAGTTGAGAAATGATACTAGTTTTAGGAGTAATTTAGAAATTTGTCAAAAGTTTTAGGACTGAAAGATCCTTTTCCGTTTCTGTTTAAAAGCAGGAGGAAGAAAGCTGTTGTTATTTGGTCGCGGAGTCGGGGGAAGCAGAGGAGGAGAATATTTGGCGAGGGAATGAATCACATCAGCCAGCAATCGAGCGAGGCCAAGCACGATGACGATGCTGCTCTCACCGATTTCCTTGCCTCTCTCATGGACTACACTCCCACAGTAATTTCTTTCTTCTCTTTCTCTTGTCTTTGGAAATTGTGAATTGTAATATGTAGGAAATTTATCAACAGATCCTAAACCATCAGTCGTTTAATTGTTGATTATTATTATTATTTTCTGTTTTGGCTTCAGATTCCTGACGAGTTGGTGGAACATTACCTAGCTAAAAGTGGGTTTCAATGTCCCGATGTTCGATTGTAGGTATTCCTCTCCCGCACTGTTCCTTTTCATATCTATTCTTACTTACCCTGAAACTTTAAACTTAGGGATAACCTCTGATTTATTTAGTCTGTATGTCCTACTTTTTGGTACAACTTTTACAAATTTTCTTGTGCTCTTATAGTTTAGTGGGTTAAATGATTGAGCATCTAGAATGTATTATAGCCATTCATTTAATTGATCATTAACCTGTTAATTGACTGTCCGATGATCAATGTTTCTGAGGATTCGGGATGTTGATATTTGATGGTAATGAGCTATGGGGATGTGGTTTTTTATGTCCCTTGGTAGGTGTAGAATGTCTCATTTTTTCTGCTTAGTTTTATGGCTATAAGCCGCCAGTATATATATCTTTCTTTGTTTAATATAATAAAATCTGTTTTCTCTCTCAAACAAGTCTTTTTGCAATGTGCCTTTTCTCTTTCGCCTGGGGAAAAGAGAAACACATGTATTTTAGATTGTTTTATCGTGTTCTGATTTTTGCAGGACTAGATTGGTTGCTGTTGCTACGCAGAAATTTGTTGCAGAGGTTGCAAGTGATGCACTCCAGTATGATGCTGCTACTTTTGTTTGTATTTTTAGGAAAAATTTACAATGTTCCTCTTGGAATAGTTTTGTCATTTGACCTATGTTACTGTACTGCAGTTGAATATTTGTCCCGTAGTAGAGATTGAACTCTATTCTGTTAATTTTAATGCTTTTGTTTGGATTTACATTAGACTGCTTACTCACTGGACTTTCATATATAAATCAGGCATTGTAAAGCAAGGCAGTCTGCAGTGGTCAAGGACAAAAAGCAGCAAAAGGTCCTCCGTGCACATTTTTCCTTCAGATTTTTCTTTTTAGTTAATTTTAGTTTTATCAACTTCATTTTGTGAACAGGATAAGCGCCTAATCTTGGCAATGGAGGACCTGTCAAAGGCTCTCCGTGAGGTAAGACTGAATTGCTTTCTTGTTTCCTTGGAAAAAGGTTTATACTCTTTCCTGAAAAACAGTTGAATCATTCTCTCCTCTATTTGATGGCAAATAGCATTCCATTCGGACCAAGTTCATGAAACTGCCCTGGTACTCTTTTGCAGATTTAACTTCTAATAAATGGGCAAAATGTCAATAGTTGATGCTTTAACATCACATTATCATGTCAAATTTACTTTTAGTATGGTGGGCACAAGCACATGTTTCCCCTTGTTTAGGTAGGATATGAGAAAGCATGTAGCTTTGGAGCTTATGGCATCTAAAACTCATATCAAGGAGTAAGTTTCGAGTGGCAACTGTTAAGATTCCCTTACGATGAAACTCGAGGCTGTCCTAATTATGTTTAAGAAGAAAATAATAACATAGCTCACCAAACCCTGGATGTAATTATCATTTGAGAGATGTACGGCCATACCTTAACTGGTGAACTCAGTTAGTAGGGTACTAGTTCATTTGCTTTAAGAATACATCTGGTACTCTGATTGCTTTTGAGACTATTAGAGAGTTTTCATTCTTTTCCACTTGAGTTGCAAAAAATTTGAATTTTTCCTGTTTTATCATGTTTTTAATGCCTTTAGGTTGTAACTTAATCATATGTATACATGAATTGTCAGTATGGCGTTAATGTGAAGCATCAAGAGTATTTTGCTGATAGCCCGTCGACTGGGATGGATCCTGCTACTAGAGAGGAATAAGTTGAAATTAGGTGAATTTTTCGAGTAGTTAAGTTGATTTGTGCCTAAGTTTTACATTTAAGGCAACTTACTGTGTTACATATTTATCAAGGCCACTCCGTTATGATATCCTGCTTAGCATGGAATCTTGAAAAATAGTTGAACGTGTTATGTTGAAGGATTTATGTTATAGACTTCAGTAATCTTTTCTATGATCAATGTTTTCTCTACACTTGCTATGATTAGAAATACAAAACATTGTCAAAATATACTCGGAGGATCTACGGTGGGGCTGCCCTTTCTCTAGTAATCTCTTTAAAGCCCGTAAGGATGCTAGTTTGAAGAATGTAAGCTGTTGGATGAATACAAATGCAAAATTGTTAAACATAGCATAATTAGATTCATACAAATGAATGTATTTATGGTGCAAAAGATTATAGTAAGTGATGATACATACAGTGATAATAAAAAGGATAAATGATACAGGCCGTTGGATATCTACTTTAAAAAAAAATGACAATTTATTTTATAGCTGTCAAGTGTTTGAAGAAATTTGAGTATTATTAATTATTGTTGTTGTTGTTGTTATTATTATTATTAGTATTATTATTACTCCTCCTCTCTCTGTCCCACAAATGTTGCTAAATTTGGTTTTACACGGAAATTAACACAGTGGAAAATTTTGTGTTGCTTTCATTGTTGCCTTTTACCTTTTTGTGCCTAAATCAAGAAAGTCGGGAAAAATGGATATTAAAATGACAGTTTGAAGGACAGTACGATAAAGTAGGTTACTAAATATGGACATGTTGCAAAAGTTATGGGATGGGGGAGTATTATTTATTCAGAGTTACATTAAAAAGAGGGTTATAAGAGATACAATTCAAGGTCTGTCCTACAAGCCATTTCACCCTACCTGACCCCACCCTTTGGCAACAAAAAGTAAAAATCTTTTACACGAATCAGAAGTTGAACTGTGGTCAGTCATAAGAAATGGTGGAAATCATGCTAATGATCCAACATACCCATTAATAATTTAATTCCATATTTATCTTAACATACAAACTAGTTTCTAGTAAGTAATATTTTGTTAGCCGTACGTGAGTGTCTAGATCAATGAAGGATTTAGTGAGCATTTGCATCAGCAAGGTGAGTTGTTATGCCATCCTCAGGAGATTCTGGAGTATTAAGATTTGGAGAAGGTGTTCCTTGGTTTTCAGGGGAGAGAATGCTTGAATTCATGTCTTCGGATGAGCTCCGGAAATTTGTTGGGTAGGTTGAACTTGGTGACATGTGCTGCAACTCCACCACAGACACATGTGCGGCAAATTTGTCTGCAACTCAACCACAGACACATGTGCTGCTACCTGTTTTGTGGTGGACTTCTTCCTCCCTTGAAGCATGTGAACTCAAGTCCTTTTGGTTGTATATTCTTGCAATGGAACAAATTCTCGTGCATATTGGAATTTGGACATCTAATCTGGACCACTCGTGTCGATGTTCGAAAAGAAATGTAGCAGCAAACAGAACAAGTGCAGAGATTGCAGCTATCCCAGCAATGAGGAAAAGGCCCCAGAAGCTCTCGAGACCAAGGCTGTTGGAAGATACCAAAGTGCTAGTTTCCGGACAGGTTCTTTGTTTTTTGATCCAAGTATCTTCAATCTCCGTAATTTTATTAGTCTGAGTGACCTTCAAGATGGCCTCTGAAACATCCGGCACGAAAGGCGAACTTTTCGGGAATGCCTACAAGGTTATATAAAATAAAAATCAAATGTGTCTGCTAATCTTTTAAATGGTAAAGGTATTTATTGCTGAAACTAAGGTTAGGATGAGGAACTCACGAAGCCGAAGCCACTAGTTTTAAATGGTAGTTCAACCGTGGTGTATTTGTTGCAGTATTTTGCAAGAAAGAGCTTAACATAAGGCTTTTCATCAAAAGCTGCTACGATGCTACCGTTGGAGAACATTTCATCAAGTTCATCTGCAGAATTATATATTCGTAATTTTGATTGATCAAATTTCAGACCTTTCAAGATACCTTGCACAAATGATCCGTTCAGGTAGCCAATATTTGCCCCATTCTTCAAGAGTTCATCCACATCACTAACTGTTGGCTGTAGTTGTTGAACGGTCAAGAGCGAAGTTAAGCTGGCCGTGTAACTCTGGGTTAGTATGAGAACCAAGAAGCACCAGATTATCACGACAAACCTTGACAAGTTGCTAACAACTCGTTCCCCTGTTCCATTTAAAGGTAAGAAGTTGTTAAAAATATGTAGTTTCATTTGGGGGATATATTGGAGGAAAGAGTGAAACAGGAATTATTACGATTTGCAAACAACATGGTGGAGAAGGCGAACCAAAGGCTGGTGCCGACTTGGTAAGTAGGAGGTCCGCGAAAGTGATGATTAATCCGGTGTTCAAGCACCCAGACAACAAATCCAATGAACACAAAGAAACAAGCGCTGGTAACCCAGAGTCCCAATGTTAATGGCTTCAAGAACACCCATGCATTCTTTTGCTCCCTGTGTCGGATGGGCACCACCATCGTCGTCCCGGACTCTGTGTAGGGCAATGTGAAGTCGACAAACAACGACCTGTTTGCCTCGATGGTCGTGTCTCCCACCACCGCGTCATAATTCTGTTCATCACATTAACTCAACTATGAAGGACTAACAGGTATAAGTATGAAACAATGTAAATATTACTACACTTGTGAGACAAGCAAATCTACCCCGTGGAAGACTTGATCGATCATGTCGTTGTAAGTCCCTGCCATTTCTCCATGAGAATTTTCAAAGGGAAAGAAATCATGAGGTACTGCATATGACATTTCTCCAAGTGCAGCAAGAAACACATCGATGCAGAATCCTTTCACAATTGTTCTGTTAGTACTAACATCATGAGACACTGACACAAACTTGTTGAAACCAGTCTTCACTGGGACTCCAATCTTCAGCCTGTTCCCGTGGGTTGGATTCTCCCAACCCTTAGGAGTGGCAGTTGAACCACCAGGCCATACTACGGATCCAAGCTTGTTCCTTGAATTGGAAGATGACATTGCTTGTGTATCAACTTCTCTTGTTAGGCCATTTTTAGGTGTCCAAACCCCGATTTCGCGGCACCCTCCGCCATTGACATTAATTATCTCGTATGCTGATGACTGTAATTGGCCATCAACAAACTGGAAGTGCCCGGTAATACCTCGAAATCTTATGTTAGACAAGGCATGTATGAGTTTGGGACCATTTTTAGAGACCCCAATGGTCTCAAGATCCACTGCCTTTGGGGCATCATTAGCTTTTGCAGGCCTAAAACTTGCTGCACCAACCTGCTCGGCGGCCATTGCCAAGGCGAAAATGGCATCATGAGCCCATGCCCCAAACAAGTCCAATTCAGCATCAAGAATCTCGGGGTAATCTCCGTGGAATTCTGTCTTCCATCTAGCATTAAAAATTTTGAGCTGTCTTGATCTAGGAATGTAACTCCTCACACCCAGAACCCCATCCATATAATCAACGTCAGATTGATTGATTTCACTCCACAGATTGGTCATCCCGTCCGTGATGATCCAGACGTAGCCTTCACGCATCATTCCTATCTCTTTGGCTTTCGCCAGGACTCTGGAGCCAGGATCAGGAGCCATGTGAAGTATGAACACCCTGGTATGCATGGTCATCAGCTTGTGAAGCTCGGCAGCAATTTGGTCATCACTGGCAGATGCAGAGATGACACTTCTGTAAGCGATTCTGGTGTTGACTTGTTGCAGAGCATCCGTTAAGTAGGGGACAATTCCTTCACCGAAGGCATTGTCGACGTAAATGGGCACCACCTCTCGCCAACCGAAGGACTGAACGATTGCGCCTATGGCCTTCACCTGAGACGAATCGTTGTTGGTGGCCCGGAAGAAGTAAGGGCTCCGGATTGAGGCGAGGGCAGGGCTTGTGGCGGAGAAGGTGATGATGGGGACCTGAGATTTGTTGCCAAGTTGGATGATGAAGTTGGCTTGCATTGAATTCTCCGGTCCTATTATTGCTTGTGCTTCTACGTCTTCTATCAGCTCCATAGCTACAATATAATATTCAATTCATTTCGTAAATCGTAAGCAGCGTAATACTAAGATTATACATGTATAATCCTTCCCTAACGAAATTATGTAGACACACACACACACACACACATTACACATATAATGGTAGGAGATACGCACCGGCGGCTGCTGCAGCGACGACATCCTGTCCTGGCTGGCGGAGGTGGAGGTGGAGCCTGGTGGTGTAGTCGGGTTTAGAAGCATAGAAGTCGGAGCGAGCCAAGTTGAGGCAGGTCCAGCCCAACTTCCCGACCCAGGGCTCCAAGTCAAGCACCACGCCTATCTCAACTCGGACAGTATGATCGGTGTTACTGCTACTGCTACCCATCGCCCACACAAGCTTTAAACACGCAAGAACCAGAAACAACGAATTGCTTGTTGATTTCTTATGATGGGCTGCCATTTGCTTGGCTCAGCCTGATCTTGGCCTCAGCCTGCTTTAGCGAATTCTATACGTATTCTTTTGGATTCCAGTTCTAGTTGGTATTAAATTACTTATTCTGGTCTAAGGAAGACGACTCCATCACCATCATGATCTGGTATTAAATTACTTATTTATTCTGGTCAAATTTGAATATTCAACTGTTGAGTACCGACTCGTGGGCTCAACTCAGCCAGTCGAGTTTTATGATAAGACGAAAGTTTTATTTGTTTTCCTCTTACATTTAACACTCCCATGGAACCTAAGGATTCATTCCTCTTGATCCCAATATTAGCAGCTCAACTCTTAAAAATTGTAATTATACCTTTTAATTGTTTTGGTGAATATAACCGATAGTCCAATAATCTTATGTCTAAAACGACTCTATCCGGCCCAAAATTTTACACTATTTCAATTTTTTTTTTTAATTTCGTTTGACTTGAACTTATTTATATTAATATTTATTTATTTATTTTTAAAAATTTATATTTATAAAATACAATACTTATAATTTTAAAATTTATTTTTTAAGAAAATAACAAATATTAATATAAATAAATGTAAGTTAAATTTAAATACAAAAACTAACATGTAACGACGAACTTGAGCCGAAGACAGTATTAATTAAGATGCATGCATTCAACTCTCAGACCTTGTGAAGTTTCTAGTTATGTCCTAAAAAATATATAAATAAATAATTGACAATAACGCCAATTTTTCGGTCCATTTCTCTGCAGACTGGTCTATACCCAAAGAAATGGTCTAAACCCCAAAGCTTCTGCCTCACGTCTACAAGGAAGTCAATACTTCCAAAAAGTTTGAATTCTAATGTTGACATTGCTGGACTTTCTCACAGGACCCCCCAAACAATTTAGTATGATTAATTACTCTTTGTAGCCAATTTATTTACTTACTTTTTGTTGGGATGAATTCAAAATAATTACATCAAATCCACAAGATAAAATTGATGAATGTTTAAGTCAATAAATCACAATCATACATAAATAATAAAAAATGCAGCATAAAGCAAAAGGAATAGAGACATATGATATGAAACCCTTCAGTTTAAAGGAAAAACAATACAAGACAAATCAGTAACAATATTTACTATTAAGAAAAATAATACGATAGTAAGTAATCTAAGTTATTGCCTAAACTTAAATCATATTATAGGAATTTGAGAGAAATCTAAAATTTAAAACTCTAAAATTCCTGCAAAAAATCTTACATTACAAAAATCCAAACACATCAATATTCCTCATTTGATACTCATAAACCCAGAAGAACAATCCTCCCCAAATTACAACTACCCCTGTTCCTTATTTATTTATTTTCTCTCCCTCGCTCCATCTCGTAATCGTCCCTTTTTCTTCGTTTAAATGGCCGCAGACAAGGACTTTGAGGGACCAAAACAAGTTCCGCTTTTTAACAAGCCACTCTAGCAGGTAAATAAATAAATAATATTTTCTTTGTCCCATATTCTTTGTATAGTTTATTTTATAATAATTAATTTATAATTTTTTATTTTTAATATTTTAGTATATAAATGAAGAATTTTTATATAAGAATAATAAAACAAGACATATAGATTCTAAATATATTGTTTTAAATTTTTTTTAATAAATACTAATATGAATAAATTTAAATCAAATTATGTGAAAAAATCAAATGGTGCAAAAAATATGAGACATATGTAGTAATATTTATAATTATGAGATTGGACTAAAAGTAGTATTATTACCTCAACAATCTCCACCTTTAATCTTATTAGGAGATACCATTATTACTCTTTACATAGAGTACATATTACCTGCAAGACTACATACTTAAAGCTTCTCTCTAGGAACTACTTTCGTTAACATATCATTTGCATTGTCTATTGAACATGTGACAATAAAACTAATGATGTAGATATGGAGTTGTTGAAGTGGATTAGAATTAACAAATTAGTTGTTTTTATTGTTCTTATCAACAAAAAGGAAGTTAAAAACAACCTTATATGGTTGGTTGTTATTAGGAGTTTTTTTTAGCAAAGTTGTTGCTAGTTTTTAGCTCTAGTAGTTACTTATCGACATTTCTAAATTAGAACCTTGTTGCTCAATAAAACATGTGTCATTCCAATCTTTCTTGTTTTACACATGTACTTGAAAAAACCAACAAAGTGGTATCATAGTTTTCTTCTTGAGGGACCTATAAGATTGAGAGAGCCCAAACACAATCCAAAACAGATTTTACCTATCCTACACAACACACAAACCCCAACAAACCATTTGAAATAGATTCCGGACTTTCATTCACTGCTTTTGCAGCACCGATGTTTGATGGAATAAATTATCAAATTTGGGCTGTTTGTATACAAGCCTATCAAGTTTTACAACGTTGGAGAGTATTACAACATTCCTCCATTTCCAGATAATACAATTCTTGCACAAATCAAGAGTCATAAACGAAAAGAAGCAAAGAAAATCAGAAGCAAAAGCAAGCTTGTTTGCATCTGTCTCTTCCACTATTTTCACTAGGATAATGATGTTGAAAACAAGAATGGAAATTTGGGATTTTTTCAAGCAGGAATATGAAGAAAATGAAAGAGTTAAAAAAATGCAAGTTCTCAATTTGATTAGAGAACTTGAGATATAGAGGACGAAAGACTAAAAAACAATCAAGGACTACTCTAACAAATTGCTTGGTATTACTAATAGTGTAAGGCTTTTCAGCACCAAATTTGATGATTCTAGAATAGTTAAAAAAATTTTACTTACAATCCCTAAAAGATTTAAAGTTGCAAATTTATCTATGGAAAATTTAAAGGATCTGTTACATATTACTTTGGCAGAATTATTAAATGCATTATAGGCACAAGAATAAAGGAAGCTCATGAGGCAGGGAAGATTTGTGGAAGTTTCTTTTAAAAAATAAATCACAAAACAACAGTCACTATTAAAAAATGTAAATTTCCAACAGCCTTTTCCAACGGCTTCACATGAGCCTTTGGAAACCGACGAGTTGGAAAAAATTTCAAACGGCCCAAGAGTTGGCCGTTGGTATTACCAACAACTAGATGTTTGAATATAATCCGCTAGAAATTTCCAATGGCCTTACCTCATAGAAATATTTATAATGGTTGAACGGTTTTGCAATGGTTGTAGCCATTAGAAAAATATCAATAGCCTAAGCCAATGGAAATTTTTAATGGCTAGACCATTAGAAACTCTTGTTAAAACATAAAAAGAAAAATATATGTAACTCTTGATAATATACTTTATGTATTACTAAAATTATATTTTATATTTACTAAAAAATATATTTTATATTTTAAATACACAAAATATAAATTTACTAAAATTCACAAAAAAATACATAACTCCTAATAATATTTTACTAAAATTTACAAAATTTTACTGAAATATAATTTACTAAAAATTTACTGAAAACTTAATAAAAATTTACTGAAATTCATGAAAAATTCAAAATCAGACACAAAATTCCCAAAATCGATATTGGATCAACAATCAAACAATATTGAACACTAAATCCACAAATTCACAATTGAAACTACAAAACCAAATGCCAAATCACAAACAAAACTCACAACTGAATCTAGAAAATGAAATGTGAAATCAAAAATGAAATCAAACATGTAATCACCTAAGAGACAAGGAGGCAAACGGCAAGGAGGTGAGGCCGAGGACATTGTTGGTGACAAGCGAGCAGGCTGAGGCAAGGGAGAATAGGCGGATGGCGAGGGAGAATGGTGGTAGGGAAGGGAGAATGATGAGTAGACAATGAGGAAAAGGCAAGGTAAAGCAGGTGAAGGTGAGGATGGAGGGTGATGATGGCTGGTTAAGGTGACGATAGAGGGTGAGGTAGGTGAGGACAATCGGTTAGGGTGAGGTAGTGGAGGGAGAAGAGATGAAGGGGATAAGAGATGAGATATGAGTGGGAGAAGTGAAGGAGGTGGTTGTGTAGGAGGTACGGGTAAGCATTCGGTTGGTTTAGTTTGGAACCGATCCAAACATAATGATTCTATTGATTTTCAGTTTTTACAAAGCATACCTGATAATTACATGTTAAAACTAATCCGAACCATCAAAATTATATTTCAGTTTATTCAAATTTGTTTCTAAAACCTAGACACATAATAAATGAAAAAAAAATAAGAAGCATATTAAATTTTTTACCTATTATACACAAAATTAAAGAAGATTGTCCAAAATTAGTAGGAAATATTTTTATATATATAACGTCAATATGAATAATGGTAGAAATTGGTAGGAAATAACTTTATATATGTATGGCCATTATGGATAATGGTAAAAAAATTTATTATTATTCAGTATATTCGGTTTTAAGTGTATGATCTAATAACTGATCCAATAACCAAATATGAAATTCAGTTTTGATTTGAACTAACTGAAATAGAAAAGAAACTGAACCATTTTATTTGAATATAATCGGTCTTTTCAGTTTTTTCGGTTTTATCCGAATAATATTCACCCCTAGTGGGAGGGTCAAGAAATGAGAGATGAGGGCTTTTATATTGGTTAGGTTAAGGTTTTTATGGGCTTTTATATGATATATAAATATTTATATATGATATATACATCATATATATGTGTATGATATATAAACATGATTATATACGTACATACATATACATATACATACATACATACATCCATATATATATATAATAATAATAATATTATTATTATTATCATTATATGATATATAAATATTTATATATGATATACTCATATATATGTATATGAGATATATCATAATGATAATATACATCATATGGTATATTATTATTATTATTTATGAATATTTTTTTTATATTTTTTCATACATTAAAAATTATGATTTTAATATGTACAATGAAATTGAATCTTTCATTTTTCGAACAGCTTTTTGCATTGGAAATTTTCAACGCCTCCTTAGGATGCACGAAATGAAACATTGATTGGTCACAATGTTTGAGAGGAAGGAGTGGTTTTACCAAGGTGGAGATTTTTATCTCTTCATCTCTCACCTTTCATCTCTCAATCACTTCTTTCATTAGAAGGCATCTTTTTACTTTTCATCTTCCAATTGTCCATTTTATTAAATGTAATTCTTCTCTTCCACTACCTATATAAGAAAGAGCTTAGGGTAGGGGTGAAAATGGGTCGAGTCGAGTTCGAGCCCATTAAGCTCGAGCCCAATTTTTTTAGGCTTGAGCTCAGCTCGTGATAAGCTCAAGCTCGGCCTGAAGGCTTGTTGGGCTCGAATAGCACATATAAAACTTTAGCACCATACTTGCAGCTTAGATAAAAGCTAGGGATTAAACCTGTAATTTCCTATAAAGATAACTCAAGAAAAGAAAATGACAAAATTTATCGTAGACTTTCTAATCCTTTTCCAGTTTACCTTGATTTTATAAACATTACAAATAAGCCATCACCTTCCTCTAGACGGCGATTTTTGTCTGGAGTTGTCAAACTTGATCTCCTGGTTGGACATCATCTAGTTACAGTGTCGATTTTTGTCTCTGGCATCTGATGGGTAACGTGGACTGCGGGTGGGCCTATCGTGGCAATGAATCTGACAGTCGTCATCGACACCTAGCTCCTAGGCTCTCTTCGTCTTTGTGGCTTCATTCTCTGGTGGGTGGTGCCGTTAATCAACCAAGCTAAGGCCGACTAGGTGGGTGGCGGTGGCATAGCAGTAATTGAGCAAGGTGAGGCAGAGGGGGGAAATGAGCTATGTCTTGCGTGTAAGTATGTAAAGAAATTTAGGGATGTGATAAGGCCAGCGAGCTTTAGGGTCGGGTTCCTTTAGGCTCAAGCTCGAGCTCGAACATTGCTCAATCCTAATTTTTGGCTTGAGCTTGAGCTCGAATAATCCTTGCTCGAAGTGCCTAAATTAGAGCTCGAACTACTCGAAAAAAGCCCGGCCCTTTTTCACCCTTACCTTGGGGACCTATAAAAAGATCTTAGAGAGTGAAAACTCAAAAAAATAGAAATGAGTGAAAGACAATTCTAAGGGTGAGTTAATTGACTATAATATTCTTCATCCATAAAGAATTTCACTGTCCATGGACATACCCTATTGTAAGGAAAACCATGTATATCTTTTCTGTTTTTTGTGTGGTTTTTTTATATGCCATGTTTATCTATTTTTTGGATCGATCCATAGCACAATAACAACTACCAACGGTTATTGATGCGAATGAACTCTTGAAGAATAAGACAAATATTGGTTATCTAAATGGCTCATTCATGGAAGGGATCACGAAGGGTTTGAAATTTCATCCTTTAAATGAAATTTGGGCCGTATAGTTTCATAGATGAACTTGATGAATTGTTCTCCAATGGTAGCACTGTGACTATTTTTGATGAGAACCCAAATATGAAGCTCTTTTTAACAAAATACTACAGCTAATACACCATGGCAGAGGCAAAGTCTAAGATTGATGGCTTTGGTTTTGTGAGCTCCTCAGTTTGATGCCCTGTACCTTCATTTAATCACAGCAAACTCATTAACTAGTTAAGTTAATTAGTTCACATTGTCAGACCTTATTTGGGAAAATCTATCTTGCAAGTTTGCTTAAAAGGTTTGCCTCTTGTGCTAGATGTTTCAAGGGCCATCTTGAATGTCACTCAAATCCAAGAAATTAAGAAAATTAAAGATGCTTGGATAAAAAAGGCTAAACTCGCCTTGATCCCAGCATTTTGATATCTTTTAATTTCCTTAGACTTGAGAGCTTTTAGGGCCCTTTTCTTATAGCGGGGATTGTAATAGTTTGCACTTCTCATGTTTTCTGGTTCACTTTTATTAGAAAAATGACAAGAGTTATCAAGATTTGATGCCTGAGTTCCCATATGGATGAACCTTCATTTCATAGTAAGAGCATTCAACTAGAAAGACTTGAGTTCACATGTTTTCGGAAAAAGGTAATTTCAAGAGAGAAAATGTGCCACACTACTTTTGTATGTAGTGCATGAATTGTTGAACTTTCACCTATTTCAAACTACCTAGCAAGCCCCTGGAGCCAGTTGAAGGTCTGAACCAAAAAGATTCATTAAGCGAGATACAACATAAAATAATGGCTGCATATATGTTCTTAAAAAGTTAAGCCAGTTGGACAATAGATCACCACTATATATATGTATCCCACTGCGAACAATTACCAACCATGCGGGATAAGTCACTTGCGTACATTCTTAACAATCTCCCCATCGCAAGTGACTCTACTGCACATGGTTACAACATCCCCCCTTTTCACTTTATGTCATCAAATGAGTATTGAACTCTAGCACATTTGTTGGGAAGGTCTGAATTGGCCCTGATACCATTTGTTGGGAAGTTTGAACCAGATAGATCCATCAAGCGAAATATCATATACGATAATGGCCTCACAAATATTCCCAAAAGCTTAACCCAATAGGATAATAAACCAACATCATATAGATGTACCTCACTTTAGACAATTACCAACCATGTGTGATAAGTCACTTGCGCACATCCTCAATAGAAATAAACTTAAGCTTTGTCTTCCTTGGATGTCAAAGAACACATTCTCCATCATCTCATTAGAATGGCTTAAGCACAATAAGCCACCTTGCTGACACACATGTTCCCATAAGTCACTTACTAGGAATTAAGAAGCACATTAAGGTAGACGTGGTGTACTAAATAAAAGTTGAGTTTCATCATCTACTCAAATGACTCAGACTGGATTAATTTTTACATACAATATGAAATTCTAGAAAAGGTAGATAACCTAAGGCCTTGATAAGAATGGTTGTCCTTGTAAAGATTGGAGATTCTGTATTGAAGTAATTGATCATCATGGTTGATTAGTGATTCAGCTCATTTTTGGCTTTATAGTAATACCCAAATTGCTAGAGAAGTCTAATCCATAGAGATGTACCATCCAAGACAATTTGTTTTATATAAAGTATCTTTGAGTAACTTCGGTGAATTATCAGCATGTCTCTATGCAACTTATTGGGTTTATTGGCTCAAATTAAGTTTTTTTTTTTTTACGATTTGGTTTTAGTTTTCTATTTGCTTAAGATTTAGTTTTCTCATTTTGATGTGGTTTGAGTTTGTATGTTACTTATAAAAAGATTTGTTGTGTTAGGGTTTTGAGTATGAGAGAAAAATTAATTGTTGTGAAGATGAAAGATGTGAGAGTTTCAAGAAAGATGAGAGGTCCAGAGGCTAAAGAGGGTTAGGACAAGCATTCTTTTGTGATTCTCAGATCCTATAATTGTGTGAGGCAAGATTATGGTATTATTAGTAAAGTGTAGATGATCTATAAGCTAGTGTGATCACTAAGAACACACATTTACTGTAATTTCTATATTTTGTTCGAGTTGATTTCTTTCATTCAAGAATGTAAATTAGTTAAGAGTTAAACTACGTTAAATTCATATATTCTTGTTTAATCCTGTTTGTTGTTTCACTATGCGTGATATGTGATTGTGAAATTTTTTCTTTATCCATAAATGTGTGGGTTTGAGAGAGAATCAGCAGTGGACCAAATTCTGCTTGGCATATTTCTCTTCCACATATTTTGCCCTTAAGAAGAAGAAGCTGCATCTTGTATCAACGTTGATTTAGTCAATGTCGAGACTTGCCCCCAAGTAAGACAAATAACAAATTTTTCATAGGGAGAGGAGATGACCAAGTAAAAAAGAGAGTTGTCCTTGGCTAAAATGAAAACACCAATATATGGGAGCATGAAGGAAACAAACAATTTTCTTAGAAAAAACGAAAATTTCGGGATCTTAGGAACTTCAATATGCTAAACTGGTTCAAGGAGACAACGCCAGCAACTTAAGGGAGCAGAAAAACAAAAAAAAAAAAAATTGTGTTAAAGTGGATTTCATTCTACTGTTCTATCTTATGGATAGTGGATTTCCTCAACTACCATAATCATGTGTCTCGTGTATGCATCTTAGTACAAAATCTCGTAATTAGCAAAACACTTGAATAAAAAATTAACTTGTTTCGTATAATTTCAATTAAATTTAATTTTAATTGGCTCCATTGAGTTGACACTACGATACATGGCAGTAGAAGAAGTTTCTTCTTGTCCTACATGGAGGAAAACAATATCGTAAATAATATATTGACCCGTTCAATTACACATTCGCAGGAGTGTAAATGTTATACAATTTCCAGAGAAGGAAAAAAATTAAAACTGGTTTATAAGAACAAGAACATGTACAAGTTTTACGGTGTCAAGATCAAATTTTCGTTCCAATGTTCAAGAATCAAAATCCAGTCTAAATTCTCCGCCGCGTATATATCAATGTCCTACTTGTCAAGTGTGTGTTTTTTATTTATTTATTATTATTATTAATATTTCCAATTACGCTGTATATATATGGGCGAGAGATCAGATCTGATTCAAGCGAACAAGCCATTGCCATTTGGGCAAAAAGGTCTAGACCGCAATGGAAAACCATATCAAAGTTAATGGGATCTACGTCTACCTTATATGCTTTTTAGTCATGTGGGCAAAGGCAGAAAACGGCATTACTCCGGCTCGGGTCAATGTCAGTGTAGGGGTGGTTCTTGACATGGACCAATGGTTCGGCAAGCTGGGGTGGAGCTGCATTAACATGGCTCTCTCGGACTTGTATGCTTCCAACCCCACTTACCGGACCAGGCTCGTACTCAACCTCAGGGAACCTGGAGGAGATGTCGTCGGTGCCGCAGCTGCTGGTGCGTACTACCTTCTCTTCTTTCCTACCAACCCAACAACGTGTATTCTTTATTGGTTTGGTGCATAAGATAACAATTGTATTTGTTAATAAACACACAGCTGTTGACCTGATAAAAAATGTGCAAGTTGAAGCAATCATAGGGCCGCAACATTCGATGCAAGCCAACTTCATGATTGCTCTTGGGAGCAAATCCAAGGTCCCCATCATCTCCTTCTCCGCAACAAGCCCTTCACTCACTTCACTCAGGAGTCCCTACTTTTTCAGAGCCACAGTGAATGACTCCTCTCAGGTGAGAGCCATAAGCTCAGTTGTCCAGGCCTTCGGGTGGAGAGAGGTTGTCCCTGTTTATGTGGGTAATGAGTTTGGAGAGGGAATGATCCCTTCTCTAAGAGATGCCCTGGAGGAAGTCAATGCCAGAGTTCCCTACAGAAGTGTCATTCCTGAATCTGCTACCGATGAACAAATTGTTGCGGAGCTTTACAAGCTGATGACAATGCAGACACGAGTCTTCATCCTTCACATGGCCCCTTTTCTTGGCTCAAGAATCTTTGCTAAAGCCAAAGAGATTGGAATGATGGGTGAGGGCTATGTATGGATCATGACAGATGGTATGACCAATCGCTGGAGTGAGATTGATCAATTTGACACCGAATCAATGCATGGCGTTCTTGGTGTGAAGAGCTATGTTCCTAAATCCAGGGAGCTCCAAAGCTTTACAGTTAGATGGAAGAGGATATTTCGTCACAAAAATCCAGAGCTTTCGGATGCTGAACTGGACTTGGTGGGGCTTCGAGCTTATGATGCCACCATTGCTTTAGCCAGGGCTATTGAGGAAGTCGGAGCCACCAGTTTCAGCTTCAGAAACACCAAGAATGAAACACTCCTTCAAGCACTTGGCGTCTCACAGAATGGTCGAGACCTGTCACGAGCTCTATCAGCAACACAATTTCGAGGTCTCACAGGAGACTTTCACTTTATCGACGGGCAACTGCAGTCATCGGCTTATGAAATCATAAATATGAATGGCAATGGGGGTAGGGTAATCGGGTTCTGGACAGCTAGAAATGGTCTTGTAAGAAGACTAGACTCTGCAACCAATAGCCTCTACTCCACTTCAAGGGACAACCTGGGACCTATAATATGGCCAGGTGATTCATCCTCTATCCCTAAAGGGTGGGAGCTGCCCACAAATGGGAAGAAGCTGAGAATTTTAGTGCCAAAGGCGAATGGATTCAGAGTATTTGTGAAGGTGTCCCGTGATGGTAGCACCAACAGAACGACTGTTGAAGGATTCAGCATTGATGTATTTCATGCTGCTATGGCGTTGATGCCATATGCAGTGTGCTATGAGTTCATTCCATTTGAAAATCCTATGGGCGTAATGGCTGGCACTTACACAGACATGGTCCATCAAGTCTTCCTTGGGGTAACATCTTAAAACCTTTCTCTTCCTGAAACAATTACTCCATTTTTGTCTTGCTTCTTAATCTCTCGAATCATGAACAGAAGTATGATGCTGTGGTGGGAGACACGACCATTGAGGCTAATCGCTCGCACTATGTGGATTTTACATTGCCTTACACAGAGTCGGGGATGACCATGGTGGTGCCAAAAAGAGACAAGAGGCATAGGAATGCCTGGGCTTTCTTGAGGCCTTTGACATGGGATCTTTGGGTTATAAGTGCTTGCTTTTTTGTGTTCATTGCTTTCGTTGTTTGGGTGCTTGAACACAGGATAAATCATCAGTTCCGTGGACCGCCTTCTTACCAAGTTGGCACAAGCCTTTCGTTTGCCTTCTCAACCTTGGTGTTTGCACATCGTAATAATCTGCTCCGGCTTTTCTTTTGGCCTTTTTTTTTTCTCTTACATTACATACTCATTAAGAGTATTCTTTTCCGTGTACCAAATTCCCCAGGGGAGAGATTGCTGAGCAACTTGGCTAGGTTTGTGACCCTTGTCTGGTGCTTTCTGGTTCTGATTCTAACACAGAGTTACACGGCCAGCTTAACTTCGCTCCTGACTGTTCAACAACTACAACCCACAATCACAGATGTCACCGAGCTCCTGAACAATGGGGCTACCGTTGGTTATCCGGATGGCTCTTTTGTGGAAGGAATCTTGAAAGGCTTGAAATTCGACCCATCGAAACTCCGAGCATATAACACCACTGATGAACTCCAAGAGATGTTCTCCAATGGCAGCATTTCTGCTGCTTTCGATGAAAATCCTAACGTCAAGGTCTTTCTAGGAAAATATTGCAACAAATACGCCACAGTGGAATTGCCATTCAAGACAAATGGATTTGGCTTTGTGAGTTCTGCCTGCCACTTGATTACACTCTTATCATTCTCTCTGTTACATGTTTGATTCATTTCATTTCCCAATTCAACCTATCTATCTATCTTGTGCTGATTTTCTCAGTAATCCTGTAGGCTTTCCCCAAAGGCTCCCCTCTCGTATCAGATGTTTCAAGGGCTATCTTAAATTTAATTCAGAGCGAGAGGATTAGGGAAATTGAAAATGCTTGGTTCAAGAAAGATGCCGCTTGCCCTGACCCCAATTCCTTGGTTTCTTCCAACAGCCTTGGTCTTGACAGCTTTTGGGGCCTTTTCCTCATTGCTGGTGCCGCTGCAATCTCTGCTCTCTTCCTGTTTGCAGCGAATTTCTTGTTTGAGCACAGGGATGTGCTTTTGAAGTGCAATTCCAGTACACCAATCTGGAAAAGGATTTGTTCCCTTGCAAGAATCTTCGACCATAAAGACTTGAATTCACATGTTCTAAGGAAAAGACAAGGCCAACAAGACACAAATGGCAGCAATTGTGTGCATGGCCGAGGAGGTGTTGAGGCATCACCAACAAGTACAAACTTTCCGCCAAGTCCCTCAAGCTATTCACAGAAGACTGACACAGAAGTTAGCTTTGTTTGCTGTGAAGATCAAGGAACACCATCTCCAGATGTTTGTTGATTTGAAGTCAAGTTCTCCCGCACAGGCTAATATGTACAGAGACTACTGTTGCTGACAAAAACTTCCATGGAAACATAACTGCAAGTAAGGACAACAAGAGAAAATTGTATTTGTATCTTGCTGTAGATATAGCGTTCAATCAAAATGCACTGAAATTGCTTGACATAACTCATGAGGCAAAGCTCGAAGATCAGCTCATGTAGTTACGAGTTCCTCTAAATTTTCGGACTTTTTAAACACGGTTAGAATTTGAGAATTTTCTAGATACTTTAAGAAATAAAAACATGAAGAACCAATTATCTTCTAAATCAACCTTTCCTCACTTCATCATTATTTTGTGGAATTTGTTTTGAAAAGCTTTGTGTGCTAGTTGGGTTGGTGTTGACCAAACACTGATATTGTAATATATATATAAGGAAACCAATGCATCTGATGATGATTTTCTTCCACAAAAAAAAAGAATTTTGTGAAATTCTAACCTCTTTTATTCTGACATGGTATCAGAGCTATAAAAGATCTTGAAAAACACCTGTGAGTAAGTGAAACAATTATTGGATTTGGGCTGTCAAGATGAAAGCTCACTTGAAAAGTCTTAGTCCGTGGCAGGGGGCTGAAAGGCAAGTACCGCCTTTGGGAAACAATCCAACCCTCAATCAGATTAGGGCTCATGAAGAAGAAAAAGCTAAAGCTCCAAGAGTTTTATCCTATATTTATGCAGCTGTCTCAAAATCAATTTTCACAATGATTATGACCTGTGAAACACCAAAAGATTCAAGTAGTTACGAGTTCCTCTAAAATTTCAGACTTTCTAAACACCCTCTAAAAACTTCTATAAAAAACAATTGGTCTTGACCTATAAATAATACAATACCAGATAAGAATTGATTATTAGCTTATGAATTCACCTAAATTTTCAACCCACACGAATCAGAGAATTTATGAACTCTTGAAAACAGCCACTAAAGTTTTTATCGAGAGAAATCACACAACAACATTTTCAATACTATTGTGAGTAGAGATTTTTCAAAGCCGAAACGATTTTAACTTGGCGAAGCAGACGCCCCCCACGAGTGTAGTGCGGAAGTTGGCAACGGTTGGGATACGAAGTTCGGTAGGCGTATTTCGGTCCTCAGGCCTTCTGTGGAGCCCAGAGACAAAGCTTCCGGAGCACTCGAAAGGCCCAGACCCTTATACTCTACATTCTACAATGCCAGATACATATGATTGCTTTTGGGCCACAAAGAGACACACCAATAAGGGCCCATAACACCTTTATTTCGCTTGTGATACATACAGACTTTTTGTTCTCATATAATCAACTTAACTTTGGCCCGTAATTTTATCACTGCCACATCCATCAAGCAGCATACAGCATTGTGTTTGTGTCTTATGATGATCCACTTTTGGGAAAAGTACAAAAAAAATAATAATAACTGTAGTTACGAGTCTGGACTGATTTAGTGACTATAATTTTAAATGATTCCAATTACATGACTAAAGTCATAGCTTAGGCCCAAATTAGCCATTAATATTACAGTTTTGTACCAAATATGCCACTAACCATTAAAAACTTAACGGTAAATATAAAAAATTGTTGGTTTTAAAATCTTATGGTACTAATGCAACTTTTAACAAACTTCAAGAACCTTGTATAATTTACCATTTTTATTTATTTTGTGCACCAACTATTGCATCGGTCACCGATAGATCTTTACCACTGGTGATACAAGCGATGCCAAAGGAGGTAGTAGTAGACATTATCACTATTTGCAAACAAAATAACTATCATACCAAGAAGCAAATGATCAGAAATACATCAATATTGGATGAATGAGTTTTATTTTGTCAATGTTCGTGTTATTTGTAGTAACAAAATGCAATGATTAATTCGTTGGCGACTCCAGGAGTTATATTATATAGAGGCAAATTTAGTACTTCATTTTCTTAAATTTTTTTTTAATATTTTTAACACAATTAGTTTTGAGGTTGACTTTGATTTCAATTTATATCTAGTTGACATATGAATAAAATAATTATATCTATAAATACAAACTATGTACTTCTTTCTTTTGAAAGCATAGGTATTTCTTTTGCTTGGAAATGCATTGATTCATAATCAATAAGCTCCTTTATGCTTTTATGGGGTTTCTCTAGTTTCATTAGAATTGTTCCTTTTGTATTTGAGATGTGTTCTAAAATATTTTATTTTATGAGATATTTAAAATTGTTGACATGTTGCAATATAAGATAAAACAATTCATTGTTATCTTTTTTATTTTGTATGAAATAAAATAAACAGAGAATTGTATATTTATACCAAAAAATGGAGTTGCATGACTTGTGACCTAATAATTATGAGAGTAATGTAAAATATTCTAGTGGTTAGAGTTCTATGAGAGAAATATGTCTTATTTTAAATAATAATTATGAAATTAAGAAAAACAAGAGCAAATATATTAGGATTTATGTATGTTAAGTACAAGAGAAATCTTTTCTGTATAGTCAAAAGGATTCATTTAAGTAGGATGAAGTTGGATATACACTTATAATATGATCTTCTTTTAAGCATCTCATATAATATAATTTTGAGTTAAAAAATTTGTGGATGAATTGATAAAGTAATACTAAAAGATTCAACACTAAATAAAAATCAAATAGAAATAAAATTATAGCATATACAAATAAATAACAAATGCTAATAAACAACAAATAATACAATAAATCTCTAAAAAAAACTAAAGTAAGAATTATTAAAGGGGTGAGGCAAGGTAAATACACAAAGTAAGTGAGTTCATGAAAAACAGTAAATTTGGTGGTCAGCAATTGCAATATTTATGATCAAATTATAAGTAATATTCTCAATTTGCTATATATTAGTCAATTATAGAAAGGGTAAATGATATATTAAGGACCCAAACTTAGTAGAAATTTTCATATTTGTCCTCTGATTCCAAAAGTCCAAATAATTTGAGAGGGCAAATCATAATTAAGGACACATATTTTCCAGCTATGAACATATATGGTATAAGGTTTCCAAAAATTTAGTGGGGGCAACTGCCCCCATTGTAAAGTTGCCCACGGACTAATTTGAATATTGTTTCCGAAGGGATCAGTAGTGGAACCGGTGAATGATAGAGGTGGTTGTAGCACAAAAAAGTGAAAATGGTAAATTACATTTAGTTCCTAAAATTTGTCAAAAGTTACATAAGCACCCAAATATTTCAAAACCAACAATTTCTCACGTTTACTGTTAGGTTTTTAACGGCCGGTGGCATATTCGGTACAAAAATGTAATGTTAGTGACCAATTTTGGCTTAAACTATGACTTTACTAATATAATTGGAACTACTTAAAACTATAGTGACTAAATTGGTTTAGACCCATAATTATGATGAGTTTCTTTTTGTACTTTTCCCTCCACTTTTTATGATCGTGATTGCATTTTTTATCAACCTTGTATCAAATTTGGCAACAATACACATGATAAATTTTTGTGCTTCTAAATATCACTTTGCTGCTCAGTTATGCTAATTTCAAGCAAAATGGAAAAAAAAAAATGTCTTGTAGAAAGCAAACATATATTTATTCTTTAAGTAAACAAACACATAATTTAAAATTTGTTGCTTTATAATTAGGATTGTTTAAATTTAATATGTTAGTTATAACTAGTGACGGTGAAGCACTTGGCGAATTGAAAAATGTATCAAATTAATAATATAGAAGTCTTATGTTTATGCCAATCTTTTCTTTTGTAACAACACTTCTATAGCCAAAGTTTCCAGCTTTACGTTTTCAGTAGTATGAAGTTACTGATACCTTAGTAACGTTTGGAAAATATAAATTAAAAGCCTGAGACCAAAATAATATTTTGTTGACTTTTGGGAAAATTTGCTCATGTTAACACTGCCAATTCATGTGCTAATCACTAATGTGACTACCGATTTGAAATTACTTCATCCTCATTATTGTAGATACCTTAATTGTAACCCAGTAAATTGACGTGGTTACTCGATATTCAAGTTCAATAACGTGTGTGTGTGTGTATATGTACTTACACACACACACACACATATATTTTGTACATGAGAGGAAGGTTAGAGAGAGTAAAGAATTGAACATTAGATCTACTGGTAATGACTAGCTCTGAATCACTGTCAGTTTCAAACTTAAAAATATTATATCATAAAAGAAAAGATCTTGATTGATTTTGTAATTTTTTTGTGAACAACGCAAATATAATCGTAATATGTGGTCAAAGACACAGTAGTATATTGTAGATAGACACATGTACATGTATATATTCCTAAGTGTGTGTGTGTGTGTGTTTGCATTTGCAAATATATACTCGGGTGCACAATCTTACATATGTCCATATAACTTTAAATCTATAAAGTTTTCCCCCATTTCAAAAATGTTGTCGGTCGGCCAGGCCACTACTTCGCTTTTGATCTCTTTAATTGGACTTCTAATGAAGATCCAAGAACATTTTCACAATTTGCTTTGCAATTTTTTTTTTGGTAAATGCTTTGCATTATTCATTGATCAAATCCACCATTTTTTTTTTCATAAGGTTCCAAGCTAATATAGGACCCAAAATAAAAAGGAGATTACAAGTGAATTATTAGCGCATCTATTCATAGACCATCAATATTCAATTGGAAAAAGTACTAGCAACAAAGAATCAGTCATAATTATGCTGTTGGTTGTTCCCTAAATGTTGGTTCTAGAAATTCCTTCATTTTTCTTAGTTTTTTTTTTTTTTGTTCTAATAGAAGCGTAGGTACATAACTTGTTTCAAGAACCTATCGCAATGTGATACAGTTGAGGCCTTGTATTAAAATAAAATTTATCCCAATTAGCATCTCAATTTTGCTGATTTCTCTTTTTCTCTTCCGGATCATAAGATTCACAACCTACCTTTGTTGTTTAGTGCAATACGCGCTTAACTTTAAGAAATAGAGAAAATTAAGATAAACACCAAAAAAATAAAATAAAATAAAAAATAAAATTAGATGTACAATGTAAGCATGGAGGAAAATTCAAATAGAATAGTATTAGAGATATAACAGATTTTACAAAAAATAAAATAAAATATTCATACTATGGGGCAAACTGTGGTTTGATATATATTTAAAATTCACGTAGGTTATAGATATAATTATACTTCAATCATATATTATGACGTACATATTATAAACGACGATAACATCCTTTAGACTTGGTTCAAAGAAGAAAAAAATGGTATATTTCCTCTTGATGGATGGAGTGCAGTGATATATAGCCACTCAAGTGAAAATATTAACTTAGAGAGAATTTAGACATTTATTACGTATTAAGAATTACTTATGTATATTGGCAATTTGTTGTCATAGTCTTTGGTGGTCCAAGATTTGCTTACATTTTCTCAGTGATATACTGTCGAATGGTGATTCCAGTAGTATATTTCTTGCTTCTTATTTGAAATGTGGTTTCATATTGTCTGGAGGCAAAAGTATGTCAGACTTAGTTGTTCGATAATCGCAATTGGTAACTGAGAATTTAAGCCGCCGAACGGGAGACAAGGCCAGATAAAAGACGATGACTACTGTCTATGTTCAGCCACTGTCAAAGAGAAGGTTCATTTCTTTTAGGCAGCGTCGATGGTTAATTGAGTTGAAGAAATTGTTCCATTCAAGTCCGTGGACTCAAGTTAACGTTAATATATTGACAGGGGAAGAAAATGTTTAGCATTAGAACTAAAAATAGAATTAATAAAAATTATTAAACTAAACTGTTGGTGGAGTGGAAAAAATTACACCGGCGGTGCACAGAATATTAACTCAAATTGTAAACAGTAGTACCCAATAGTTGCTTGTTGTAACCAACCGGATCATTTGCGTAGAAGCTGTCATAGGGTTAGAGATGAGATAATACACTACTTAAAAAAAGGCAATTTCCAACTGCTCAAGGGATGCCGTTAGTATTATTAATGGTCAGCCGTTGGAAATTCTCGTGCTTGCTTTTCTTATATCAGCTAACCAATTTCCAAAACTAAAGCGTTCGTATATACATACACATACTCCTCGATCCTTTTAGCGTGCAAGCCTAAAGCTAGCTAATTCATTGCTTTGCTGATAAACAGCTTTTGACCTTATAAAGAATGTTGGAGCACAGGCAGTCATAGGGCCAGAAAACCCGATGCAATCCAGCTTCATGATCATGATCGATCTCCGGAACAAATCTCAGGGCCCCATCATCTCCTTCTTGGCAACAAGCCCTTCTCTCTCTTCAACTTCAATCAAGACTCCCGGGCCACAAAAAATGACTCGTCCCAAGTGAATGCCATAAGCTCAATGGTTCAGGCCTTTCGGTGGAGGGAGGTAGTCCTCGTTTACACCAACAATGAGTTCGGACAAGGAGTGATACCTTATTTAACCGAAGCCTTACAACAAGTCAATGCGAGAGTTCCGGACAGAAGTGCCATTCCCGAATCTGCTTCGGATGATCAAATTGTGGCAGAACTTTACTAGTTGATGACAATGCCAACCAGAGTTTTCCCACTTCACATGGAACCACCTCTGGGAGCAACACTCTTTGCTAAAGCAAAAGAGATAGGAATGATGGGAGAAGGCTATGTTTGGATCATCACTGACGGGATGACTAATCTTTGGAGTGAAATTGATCGGTTCCATATTGGTTCAATGCAAGGGGTTCTGGGAGTTAAAAGCTACATCCCCAGCTCAAAGATTTCACGGTTAGATGGAGGCGGAAGCTGTATCAAGCTCATATTGTTGCTGCATTGGACTTGCATGGGCAACTGCAGACATCAGCATATATATGAGATCATAAACATAAATGGTAAAAGAGATAGAGAGATTGGGTTCTGGACACCCAAAGATGGGCTAGTAAGAAACCTGGATGCAACAAACAAAAAGGGACAATCTTGGACCCATCATATGGCCAGGGGACTCGACGGTCGCCCCCAAAGGGTGGGAGATTCCGACACATGGAGAGAAATTGAGAATATTAGTGCCAATGGGGAGTCGGCGCTTCTGTCCCATGATGTGAGCACCAACAGAAAAACAGTCACAGGATTTAGCATCGATGTGTTCAAAGCTGAGATAGAAGAAATGCCATATGCTGTTCCTTACGAGTTCATTCCCTTTGAAAATGCTCATGGGGAAATGAATGGAGCTTACAATGATATAATCTATCAAGTGTTTCTTGGGGTAAACGTCCTCTCATCTTCTAACTCAAACTTTTTGTGGAGAGTTTCTGTGACTGACTTCAACATGCTAGTTTGAAAGTAACATATAATTCGATTGATTTGGATCTCGTTTTCTGATAAGCCATAAACAGAACTATGACGCAGTGGTAACGATTGAGGCAAATCAGTCAAGATTCATTGCCCTGTACAGCGTCTGGAATCACCATGGTGGCGCCAATCAGAGAGAAGAAATTTAAGAATGCATGTGTTTTCCTAAAGCCTTTAACATGGGATCTCTGGGTTACAAGTGCCTGTTTCTTTGTTTTCATAGGATTTGCGGTATGGGTGCTTGAACATAGAATAAATGAACAGTTCAGGGGACCACCAAGTTGGGACAAGCCTCTGGTTTGCCTTCTCAACAATGTGCTTTGCACATCGTAATAGTCTCTCTCTTTCCATGTCATGCATTAGTTTACTTTGTTGAAGCTCACTCTTTTCCTGTTTTTGGCCAAAATTGACAGAGGAGAAATTTGTGAGCAATTTGGCTAGGATTGTGGTAATAATATGGTGCTTCCTGGTTCTGACACTGACACAAAGTTACACAGCAAGCTTAACTTCAATTCTGAAAGTGCAACAGTTGCAGCCCACTGTGACGGATGTGCAGGAGCTTATAAAGAATGGGGCTAATGTTGGTTTTCCTAGGGACTCTTTCGTGGATGGAATATTGAAAGGGTTGAAATTTGATCCCTCAAAGTTCCGGGTGTACACTACTCGGGATGAACTTGCTGAAATGCTTTCCAATGGTACAATGTCTGCAGCTTTTGATGAAAATCCTCAAATGAAGGCCTTTCTGGCAAAACACTGCAATAAATATACCACGGTGGAACTCCCCTTGAAGACAAATTGTTTACGCTTTGTGAGTACTCTTCTAATCACTCCTTGCACTTTATGCTGATTCTTTGTTTTCCCTGGTTTTTCTCTGCGTGTGGGGTTTTACAAGTCTTTCCTAAAGGTTCCCCTACCGTACCAGATATTTCAACAGCTATCTTAAATGTGACACAGAGTGGTAAGATAAAAGAAATTGAAGATGCATGGTTCACGAAAGATACCTCTTGTGTAGATTCTAACTCGGTTTCTTCCAACAGCCTTGGCCTTGAGAGCTTCTGGGGCCTTTTCCTAATTGCTGGGGTTGCTGCAACTGCTGCTTTCCTCATTTTCATGGCAACTTTCTTGTTGGAGCATCGTTGTATCTTTCTGCAGAGAATTCCAAAACCTCATTGTGGACAAGGATTTGCAACATAGCTCAAATCTTCGACCAGAAAGACCTGAGCTCACATGATTTCAGGAATACAGAACTCCCAGAAAAAACTAAGAGTTCAGGTATGCATGGCCCAGGAGCTGCTGAAGCTTCACCATGTCCCTCAGCTTTCTCACAACACAACGACTTCAGCTTTGTCTTCGCTGATGATGAAGGTGGAAATTCTCAAAAGCATTTTCGTCCCCTTTAAGTGCTTTTTTAGCTACAGACAATTGTGATAGGATAAATAAATCTAAGAAAGGAGCGATCTCATTTCACTTTACTCCTTTCGAGCTATCTTCAATATTACAACCAAGTAATCATAACACAACAAAGTAAAATAAACTTAATGAAATAACAGCAATTAGCAGTACTCAGACTTTCTATGTATGCACCAACATACTGGAAAAAATTGTGTGTCATCACCATTACAAGTTGTTAGCAGTAGACATCTGCTTCATATTCTCATTCTGACTCCAAAAGTTGGTAGGTTTTTTATGGGCTAGTGCAGTTGGAGGAATTGTTGCTGTTCCCGGATATATTGGATTTTAAGTGCATTTGGGTATTGCATGGTTATGAGAAACAAGATCGAAGATGCAACTTATTCCTTAGAGGGAGAAAGAGAGGTAGTGAGATCAGGATATCCAATTAGCTTCTCCAGTGAGTAAACGTGAATACTTGGGTGGCACTGCCTTGTACCCTTGCCTTTGGTCAAACTGATAACTAAAATGGAGAGAGAGACTTATCTGACCCACTGTAAAAAAAACTTGTAGGAGACAGACAGACAGACATACAGACAAGAGTAGATGCCCTAGAACTATACAATCTACCAGCTAACAGCAAGATTCATTTGGTACAAAACTTTCCTAACACCTGCCATCTTTTCTATACATAAGCAAAAATATACAAGAGATATCATGGCAAATATTGTTCAAGACACTCTTTCAGTTTATTGAATGTGACGGGCTTTGAGACAAACGAGTCCATACCATTTGCATAACACTCCTCCGCACTCTCTGATAAAGCATTAGCAGTCATCTGCAGTTCATACCAGCTGTTTTCATTAGTGCATGCCTCATCATGGAGATTGAAATAATGAGTTCATACCGCCTAATGTGATCTAAATCTAGATGAAAATAATCATTTAAGAATATTACTACTGGGAACAATTGTCATGTGAGAAGAAGAGGCTTACAGCAATTATGGGAGTGTGCTTAGTTGTAGAACCTGAGGAAGCCTGACTGCGCTGAATTCCAGCTTTTATTGCAGCATCCCAATTTCCAGTTTCTTCAAAAGAACGAATCAGTCTTGTTGCTTTAAGGCCATCCATTACAGGCATGCAGACATCCTGCAGAGTTGATACATTTTAGCCTGTGCTATAGGCGTTCAAGGAAAGGACGTGGGCAGGTTTTTATTCTTCTCAACTCTAACCCACGATTAATTAGTAAGAGCAGCATGCAGAGACTAGAAAGTTTTGAAATGAAAAATATCCTAATTACCATCAAAATGAGATCATAACTACGGCATTGTACTGCACGGACTGCTTCAACTCCATTGTTCACAACATCTATTGTATGCCCTAACTGCTTCATCATTGATTGTGTCACCATCACATTGATCTTGTTATCTTCTACAAGGAGAATCCTTGGCTTCAATGGTGCTTCTGGACTGCTCTCTGATGTGGACTGAGAAGCTGCTTTAGACTTCTCTTCCCTCTGATATGAAACCTGGGACTCTGTAGCCGTCAACATCAGATCCACCTCTCTGCTTGCCTCCACCTTTCCTGTTGAGCTTTTTGTTGAAAATTTGAATTGATCATTTGTTCCATCTGAGTAGCATTTGTCTCTACAACCTGCATTTCGATTATCAGGGTGCGGGCTAGGGCTTGGTGAACTTTCAGGCCCAGACTCAGTCATTGAACATGCATCTTCAGGTGACGCCATGTCTTTTGGTTTTGCATGATTAGATGGAAATGGGTATGATTCTTCCGGAAAACCATTCATCATATGTGAACTTGCAAAGCCAATATTATGTGGTATTAACTTTGAAGTTCTGATCGATCCATTAGAAGAGAACAGAGTGCCCAAAGTGCGAGGCTTGAATTGGAAAAAGCCTTCAGTTTCATCTTCAGTTGCAGTATCGTGATCAGACATGTCAGAAAGCTCGTCCGGGTCATCGAAATCATCTTCACCTGTGGAAACCTTGTAAGGTAATATAAACGTAAACGTAGACCCGCAGTGCTCTTTGCTGGACACAGTAAGTCGTCCCCCCATGAGCTCAACCTATACAATGCATACAGAAGAGTGAAAAGTTCAGTTTCATTTTTCAGGTAAATATTATCTAGAGAAATGTTGAACAAGGTGACTTTGTTGGACTTCTTCCTTATGGTTGCTTTTCTAAAGATTTACAGAAGAACCATCAATTCTAAATGCTCTAAATGGAGAACATAAATATTCAAATTCTAAGCGCTCTGAATTTCAGAGTAAGTAGATCGGCCAGGGCCACTTGTTTCAGTTATATTCAGATGCTATATCGGCTATGAATCTTCACATCGGAATGGAACATTTTTTTGCTTCAAAAATCATTTTTTATTTTAACTTGAGAGGACAAAGAACTTGAATCGTGTCAAACCGAGAGGCTTTACTTTGGTCATGAAAAGCAGATCGTATTCCAGGTAAAAATACAAGTTCTGAAGAATGCTTGCAGTGCAAGATAAGCAGTGACAGGACAAATTCAGATATGATGGCTATTTTTTCATGTAATGAAGCATTACCAGTTGTTTGCATATTGCAAGGCCCAGCCCTGTTCCACCATACTTCCGAGCATGATCTGCACTGACTTGCATGTATTTTTTAAATAAAGTAGGTAATGCATTTTCTGCCATAGGATAAAAAATAAATATAGTTAGTGTCCCTCATAAGTAACTATTTGTGTTTTTATCAGCCTTTGCAACTACCTGGTATCCCTATTCCAGTGTCACGTACATCACAGCGTATCCAAACTACTGTTTCACTAAAATTAGTCTGCTCATCATCTCCATTTCCACTTCCATTCTTTACTGGTGTTCTAGGTTCATCTCCAGGTTGCTGATGAACCCCTCTATGTTGGTGGCTACTTTGTGAAACTGCATTGCAGCTCTCTTTCAGTAAACTTGTATCTGCTTGTTCTGCATTTGATCTTTGCTTACATCCTTCTTTGGCAAAAGGTGGCTCTGGAACCACATACATTTTTATCTCTACCTTCCCTTCATGGGTAAATTTAATAGCATTGCTGGGAAGAAGAGAAGTTAAAACATGTTAAAATGGCAGCATTCATTGTTTGCAGCATACCATGTAGAGTTCAAGGAGGACTTGTCACAATTTATCTTGCACTGCAAGTGGACATACTAAAACTATTCATATATTCTATGTCATATCAGTTACTGACCACAATATAAACTTCTTTTACTAGACTAGTTGAATATTACAGTGCCTTCACTCCAAGGAATTGGATGATAAAGAACAAGCAATGAATTCTACGTAAATGACCACCTGATCAAGTTGGTGAGAATTTGCCTTATCCTTAGAACATCTCCAATGACCTGAACTTGCAATAGAAAAATAACGGAGTCAATTTTCATTCTACGTACTTGCTTATCAGCTGAAGAAGGTATTAACCTACTTGACCTGTTGAAACCGCATGCAGTTCAGCAGTAATAGATTACAAAGCATATAAAACAAGAATTTGCACACAGGTTCTGGGACTAAAGAGCCATTAAGTTGGTGGAATACAGGGATCTATAGCTCTATAACAAACAATATTTTTCACTTGGGCACAAAGAACTGACTTTAGCATGTTTAATGGCAAGTTGTTTTGACTAGTACAATTCCACTGCAAATCTTGGTTTGAGGCATTTGTTCAGAGATAAGCTTTGCCCTGCCTGCAAACCTTTCCTTTAACTATGATATGATACATTAATATTGATGACTTTACTTCCTGAACTCTATATCCGCAGGCTCAAAAGAATATCCTTCTTGTAAAATCTATTTTATCTGATTTCGATTTCTTTGTTTTTTCCTTTTAAAGATGATGTACCTATTCTTTAAAACATGATGCCATGCTGATGCAGAACATAACGACGGAAGCATGTTAAGAGGAAATCTGCTAGCTCTGATAGAACTCTCACCTCAATAGGAACATCATCCGCTATGTGCCCTTCCAAGGTCAAAATTTTTTGCAGTGATGCTGCAGCTGTCTGCAGCACATGCTTGACCACCTCTCTTGGCCGGAACTTTGTAGCTTCCAACTTCATTACACCTGAACACAAATTTATTTTAGAACAATGAAAATGAAAACCCTAGTAAATTGCAAGTATTGTAAGTAAAATTTGAAAAGAAAAGAAGCAAGGTTTGAGAATAAGAAGTAAAAAATATACATCATGGTAGAATTAGAATTCAATGGAAGGCTCCTAAATTGTTAACTGAATTAAGACCGTAAAAAAAGGCTACAATTATGTACCAGAATCAACAGTCAAAGATAAGAAAACTAATGCCCCAACTAACTCAGTTGTTTAGAGATGGTGTGAGTTCCAACCTGATTCAACCTTAGAAAGATCAAGAATGTCATTTATAAGTTGAAGGACCAAATCTCCGGATGACATCATGACATTCAACAATGATTTTTGCTCCTTGTCAAGTTTAGTGTTGGAAAGGATCTCTGCCATGCTAACAACTCCAGATAGAGGAGATCTTATCTCATGAGACATGGTTGCCAACATTTGTTTTGCTCGCATTGTTTCCTCTGCAGAGCAGCAGTACAGTTAGCTAGAGAAGCTTGCTGAAGTGGATTCAGAAACATTCAGATTTTCCACTCAAGCAAAGTTAACCTGTTATGTGAATTGTTTTATTCAGTTCCGTTTCCTTTGCCTTCTGCACAGCTATCTCTTCCCGGAGTTTTGCCATCTTCTCTCTTTTCCTCACCTAGTATGATTAAGATGAACTTATCTATTAGTATCTGTTCTCAATATAATAATAAAAAAGAGCATATAGGAATACTTCCAAGAACAGGAAAACTATACCTGATCAGTTACATCCATTCCCATGTAATTTATACCAATTGTTTCCCCTGCCTTGCTGAAAACAGGTTCAACGTATATCAAAAATGTCTTTGCTCCAAATAGCTCGGTCTCGAATGTAATTTCCCTCTTTGCAGGCCGCCCTTTTTCCAAAACTTCTCGTTTGAATTCCTGTGACTCCTTGACGCCAGCTCCAGTAAAAATCTCTACATCTGTCTTCCCCAAAATGTCCTGAAACAGTTGCTGTTAAGCCTTCCCAAATTTCGGCTACTTTAATGAAAAAGTTTCAACTTTGAAGGATGTGTAGTATCGAGTATTGAGGAAAAATACTCAACTCAAACTAAAGAGGGAACCTTGAGTAAGAACTACAAAGGAATCCATTAATTACCTCCTCTTGTAAACTTGGGAAATGATTATAGATGAAGCGATAGCGCAAGTCTTTATCCTGGAAGAAGTTGATAAAGAGAAGGGCACTCATCAGATGAAAGATGACCCTAATGGCAAGGTTAGAAGGGACTCATCCGATAGAATTTTGCCAAGCAACATAAGGGAAGGTAATCCTTCCATGAAAGTATCCTCCAGTCCCAAATTTACCTGATGTCCCATAACAACTGGAGCAGTTTGAAGGACAAAATGTATGAAATTGTCAGCCCTTTTTAGAATCTGGGATAACTCTTCCACCGGTGAGGACTGCTTCTCCAAATTAGTAATGCTTTCCTGCAACTTCTCCAACAGTGCCTGCTCTCTCTGTGTGCTTGCTTCCAACGTTTTCTCCAAGTGCATGGCTCGCTGTCTCCAGTACACCACAGTATCATACTCAGCATCAATTTCCACCCTCTTGCTCTGGACGACAACATCCTTCTTCCTCTTGGGAACTTCTTTCCAGATATCATATATCTCATCCAATATGGAGACCGGCCTCCTCCCAGATCCATGCCTTTCCTCCTCAAACCGATGTTCCTCCAATATCTCCAATTTCTTGAGCTCAGACTGCTCCCTCTGTCTGTTTAGATTGTCAAGCTCTTCTCTGAGAAGCCTGACCGCATTAGCCTGCTTATATTCCCAATGCTTGACAAGATATGCGAGCTGAGAAGAGCCCTTGTCTGTGTAATTGGTGAGGTGGAACAGATGCTTGGAATCAACTATAGTTGGATCCACCGGAATGGTGACCTCTTCCAGCATATCCTGGTCACCTCCAGGCTTTTCCACATTGAACTGCTTTCCGACATCAGTGGTTATGTCTTCCGGCCACATCGAAGACAGGACTTCAACTTCCATATCTTCCATTTGATCACCCTCCATCTCACAAACCATTGACAAGCCTCACCCCCCACATATATCTATCTGTTCCGGAGAGGCACTGAACCACCCCTGGCAGTCCTTAAATTCAGGACTTGAAGACCTGAACACATAAGAACAGAAATTAACACGCACGCACGAGCACAACAGTAAGAGAAACCAATAGCCTTCCGATATATCGATCGAATATGTAAGTACAGACAAAAGGGAATTAAGCAGAGTGAAATTGAGCTGTGATTCCATCCAAACGGAAACAAACTCAAACCAAATTCAACATTTTTCTGGAATTCAATCGAATAGCAACAGATCAAGGATTGATTGAGAAGGTTAGCAGTTAAAAGTGAAGGTGAAAGTAAGAGGCTAACAAAACAGACCTTAACTGCGATTTTGTGGACGGGACGATGAAACTGGGGATGCTTTTCACTGTAGATCTGAGTCAAATGATGTTCAATTCAATGGTGACTGGAAGAGGAGAAAAAACAAGGCAGCCGGGGCGGGGGAATAGAAAATTAAGCAGCGGGCAGCTCAGCCCAGTGCTGAGAGACTTAAAAAAAGAAAAAATAAATAAAGCTAACAGGCAATTCAGCGAGCAGGCAAGCACATGTGAAGAAAGCAAAAGAAAAACAAAAACGTGGAGCGAGGAGAAGGGCGAGCAGCCATGTGCGATTGGAGGTCAAAATTATTAGAGAATTGCTTCTGTTCTGTTTCCCGGAGCCGATTATTTTATTTTTCTGACTCGACTGGACTGATACCCTCTTTCTCTGTTCCTTGGCGGGGCCGGGGCGGCCACATTCAGAGTTCCTCCGGCAAAACCTCCTCTGCTGCGCTGCCGCGAATTTTCCTCAAGCCCAGCTCAGCCAGGGGAAAACGGAAATGCAGAAATTCTGGGAAAGATGTGTTTTTAAATATCAAGGTGTCTCCTTGTTACCCGCCTTCAACTGTTCCAGGCTGACGTGGTGGGATGGCGCGTTGACTCCACGCGTCAACACCGGGTGTGCTTTGCTCGCTTATGATTTGCTATATGACACTGCTTCATTCTGTTTCCTCTTTTCAAGTGGATGGAAATTAATCACGCAAGGATGATTGATCTGGTTCAATGAACAGGCACTTGCTCTTCTCTCAACAAACTTAATGCGGGTACTTAATGCGGGTGAAAATTATTCTTAAGCTAGTTCCGCAAGTAATTATATAATTATTGCAAGTAATCAGAGCAAAAAGTGAGGAGAATCTTGTGATTAATCTAAACAGGGTTATTTTAATTTATCTTAAGTCAGTTTAACTCATCTCTCGCTGCATCTAGCTAGCTAGGCCATCTCTAATCTCTATATATACTATAGTGTTCGACTCAACTTTATGTCGTACGTACATGTTTGTTTGTTCATTCCCCTAAAAATTCATTTTTGAGGAAAAAAAAAGTGAAACTTTGAACCAAGGGTATTAAATATGTAGTAAAAATTTATTAAGAACACATAATTTATTCAGTACTAGCTAGCTACTGGATAAGAGTTCGAATTTAAATCGTAATAAATTCGGATTGAAGTTGAAAAATACTGCTCCTTATTCCATACGATCCTTACTCCATACGACAGAGGGAGCATTAGTAGTAACTTATTGACCGGCTTCCATGTGTATGTGTATTGAGGAAAATGAAGAAGAAAGGAGGGCTACAATTGTGAGATATAATTTATAAATAAGTAGAGATCACCTTTTAATTCTCCTGGTAAAGGGAAGGGAAGGGAAGAGATATTTAAAAAATTCCAACAGTCCAGAATGGTTTAATTTGTTTATGTGGACACCAAAATTAGTTGGATAGAGATGGTGTGATATAAATGGGTCTACACATATAAAGGGGACACTGCCAAATAATTTATTCAACAAAACAACTAAGCCATGTATATTCCTCTCTCCTTGTTCCTCCTCTGCACGTATTCCGTCGATGACAAACAAATGCTAATGGTAGTATCTGTATAGGAAAAAGTTACAATTAATTCTTAGGTTTATCTTAACCTAGAGTATATCACTTTTATTTTTAAAAATTTACATTTTACCTATTATTTTTTTATCCTGTTTAATAACAACTTTTGAAACTATAATTTAAATTGTACACTAGTCATCTTTCAGTAATATCGATATTTCTAACATTTTTTATGGTTAATAGATATTTTAAATTATCAATTTTTTCTTTTTATAAATACAATTTTCTTTCTTTAAATGCATATTAGTATTTTTTAAAAGTTGGATAGCTATTAAAAAAATATCAAAAATATTAAAATTACTGGAACATGGTTATCAGATAATTTAATTTAGGGTTTTAGAAGTTATTACCAAATACTATAAAAGAAATAAGAGTAAAAAGTTGGTTTTTTAAAATAAAGAGGACAAAGTGTATGTTAGATCAAATCACATAGGAGGCTTTTATAATTTACCCTATCTATATATGATTCTATATGTGTGTCTGCCCAAAATGGTTATAACACCAATACCAATCAACATGTAAATTTCAATAAAACCTAGCTACCAAGTGTCAAATCGAGAAATCAATAACAAGTATACAGCACAGATGGGAGTTGAGTCGGTCCAACCTAGCCCAGACTGGGATCGACCTGAAGTCAAACATGGCATGACCTGTCAAAAACCCGTTGAGAAGTCAAACAATTGATGCCCACTGCTTTTCAAACTCATCCACATCATCCACACCATTCATCAACCTTGCAAATTGATCTCTAAATCTGTCAACCTTTACATTCTGTTTACAATTGTCTTGTAGGTGCCAAGAGCATAATCGATGTCTTATCTCTAATTTCATCGTTTTATCTCTAATTTCAACGTTTTATCTCCATCAGTTATAATAGCTATCGGAGCCTTCCTCCCCTGCAATCAAAAAATCTTATTAGAAGCCATAAAAAACCTGTCTCTGATTGATCAGACACTAATGCCCATCCAAACACCGTACTGCTATGGTGGTGATTTACCCCTATGAACACAACATACAGTAACCTATATTCATTTGTATTGTAGGTCGAATCAAATCCAATAATATCACCGAAGCAATCATAGTTCATGTGCATTGCACTGTCAGCCCAAAATATAAACTTTAACTTGTTTTTCTTGTCAACTAAATATCGACAATAAAAGTCTGAATCTTTATTTGTATGGCAAGTTAGGTATGCAATTGTTGTCTCTGCATCATTATCTAATATTTACTCCATTTTGTTGCTATCTACATAGTTGTATAGGTTTTTAGTTATAAAACTGACATTTCCATACCCTTCAACAACCTGCACCATGTAGTTCATTGCCTGACCTTTCTTCACACCAACTTTCCACATCTATTTTGTTTGCTCTTTATCAACAACATTCATATGTTGATGAGATTGACAAATGTGCAATTCTTGTTTCTCAGCAATAACATGATTGTATGTACTATTGAACTCTGTCGCAATAAATTTTCCTGTAGCATGATTTACATTCACCCAAAATAATGCTTAACATTTGCATATGCTCACTTTCTCGGTTCTTTCATTCTATCTGATGTTTGAAATTTTGAGATATTGTAATGCCCTTACTCTCAACCTTGATATCTTTCTTTCTCATAAAAAAACCCATCACATGACCATACTTACTATAGAAGTAGTTTGCAGTTTCAATTGACTCAAACTCAATTCCATGAAAACCTTAAAACACCCATTCGCCTAAGGGTTTAATTATCTTGATAACTATTGCATTCCATAAATCATCTACCATATTATCATCTGCCATGTGGTCTACTTCCTCATTGAAACCTATTTTCCATTTCATGCTCACTTTTCAAAGGATTATCTCTGTTTTGCTAATTCTTACACCCATTTGGCTAGGTAAGCCTTCAGACAACCATGTGTTGTTACCATTACTATTATCCTCTCCATACATCCATTGTGTCCCAAATTGACTACTAGTGTCCATTTTTATGACATGAAATAAGAAAAAGAAAAGAGATTTAACAATATTCTAATCGTTTTAACTTACCTTTTAAAGTTATTTTGTACAAGTAAACGTTTTTCTTTTCTCCTTGCCGCTTTCGCTTTATTGCTTTTGTTTGCTCGTATCAATTTTCTATCAATTTAAAGGATTTTGTGTCAAAGTAAATACTTTTTCTCCACTTTTGTCACCTTTACTTTGATTATTTTTTTATATATATTCATCACTTTTCCTTATCACTTTTCATTTTCTGTTCGACACCTATTACTTTAAATAATTCATAACTGCTTTTCTTTTTGGACAATTGAAATCCCTTACTATCACTTATATATCTAGAAACACTTTTTTTATAACCTAATCACTTTTAAGAATTGTTCTTCACAAACTACATTACCATACTAAAACAAGTGATGTAGTAAAACACAAAGGTGACTTAATATTCACAAAAGCATCTATAATTTAAGAACAGTGAAATTAGTTACATCATAGTGCTTTTCAGATAACTCTTCTTTAAACAAATTTTACTCTATTCATTAAAACAACAATAACACTAACCTTTAACTTTGGCCTGATACTTCAGCACTAACACAAACTTCTGGTCCTCTTCCACACCAAGGATTCAAACTTCCATATTCTCCTTTGTGTCACCATCAACATGGATGATCATGTAGCAACAATGTAGGAATTTATCCAAACGAAAATTGTAGGGATTCAACACTAATAGCCTTTCTCTTCTTAACTCGGCTTCCCCCAACCTAATGCATTTGCATTTAATTGTGGTTACCAAACAATATACTCCTCACTAACGATAATAGTGCATTAGTTTTCATCACCCCCTATTCTATTCCGCTCTAGACTACTCTCCTTATCAATCTAAACTGTTTTAGTTTCACTTTTCATTCATTACAATAACTTTTATCTAAATATTTTTTTCCTTACCAACATATTTTAATTTTGTTCAAACACTATTTGTTTTAATTTATTTTTTCTTAAATTATATTAATATATTCTAGCTAATTTTAAATTCTCCGCTAAATTCATACTTCATTATCATTTTTTATTATTTAAATATGTTACCTTTACAATTTAAATTCTCCTCCCAAACTCTTACAACCAGTATAGCCAGTTTTTAGGTTACGGTATCATTTTGCCCCATTCTTTTTTTTTTTTTTTTTTTTTTTTTTTTCCCCCC